>OMKN01065572.1:0-11064 GCA_900302345.1 Melanonus zugmayeri
TAGCTCTGATCTACAAGCCCGTAGAGGTTCGGACAGCCAAGGAGGAGGAGGAGGAGGAGCGAGTGAGGCTGCCGTGCCTGCGACCCGGTGGTGAGCGAGCGCTGCGGTCCGCGGGTAATAGGATCCGTCAGAGCCGCGCACTAAGCTGTCATTTACGTCAGATTAGGAGGATAACGCCGAATGCTGCCCAACCTGACAGACCGGCTGGATGCGCTTCAAACACACACACACACACACACACATACCCATCTGCATGAATGGAAAAACACTGATCACAGACCTTAGAAGAATTTAACTAAATGAAACTACAATAAAGGACGCATTGGAATGGCATGTATGATTAGCCAATAACGATACATTTGTGTGGCCCAGACCTAAATAACATCTTAATAACATGGCTGCCCTCGGTGGAGGGGGGAAACGAAAGACAGCGACTGTGATTTTCAAAGACAGGCCATGAGTCAATTAACAGCCTAATTGATTAATCTGTGCATTTTAATTGTGTTCAATTATCCCTTGATTTGTCATGGCTAATTGAGCAGATTTCCTATGGCTCTGGAGCAAGCAAAGCACACACATGCACACATGAACACACACATACACACACACACACACACAGAATGCCTTAACTTTGGTATGTGCAAAATAAATTCTATGAATTACCTGAGCCAAAGAGTGATACCTGCGCAGCAACCAGATGACAAACAGCATGAAAAAGCTAGAGAAACGGAGAGACAGCATTGCAGGCAGAGAGAGACACACACAGAAACAGCAACATGTCAGTTTAATTGCAGGGGTGGTAATGTTTGCACAACACTTTTGATCATGATGAAGAAAACGTACTTTGCGAAAACTAGGTGGGAACAACTTGCTGCTAAAATTTGTAATATTAATAAAATGTTGTAATATACTACTGAACTCCACGTGGTTTAATGAAGGCAGAATTTGAAATATTAATATTATGTTCAAACATTGAAAATTGAGATATGTATTTTGTATTTTAAACCTGGTATTGTTCCTTGCTGGGGCCCATGCTGAACTATGCGCTGTCAATAAGAGAGTTCAGCAGCTCATTTAGCATCTGAACCACATTGTGTGAGTAGATACCCACCATCCAACTAATGAGAAGGTGCCCGTGGCTCGCTTCACTGTTAAAATCACCACCTGTAAACCAGACAGAAAAGATTAGCCTCTTCCACAGGCCGTACCACGTTGATCAGTCAGGTGTCGTGGTGGGTATAAGAGTAGTAATCTCAGAACAGGGGAATGTCTCCTAGCCTAATCACAGGTTGAGTAATGCTACAGTGTAAACATGATTCCATCATGATTTGTGCAAAGTTTGCAAATGCACCTGAGACTTTGATGTATTCTGAGGTAAATCATGTCAATATTTTCATAGTCAATTATCCCTTCAAAAAGACCCAATAGGCCTGGCCGACCATCACTTCAAATAAAAAAAATCTGGTTCTGTCACAGATAGCTCTAGGCCTTTCTGAAGAATGGTTGACGAAGAATGATTTTGACCTATTTTAACAGTGACGCCTGTTAAAGTACACCTCAGGTACATGGTGTCCAGAGAATGAAAACAAATCAAACCGGTTATTTTGGATGCTTTGCATCGTAGTAACCTTTCCTAGCAACTCAAAATGGAGAGAAGAGAGAGAGAGAAAGAGAGAGAGAATGAGGAAGATGAGCAAGGTGTTTGGCAGGTAGACACCACAACCATATGATTTGAGCAAAATGAAGGGGTCTGGCCTGGCAGCAATGTTATGGGCATCTTGTGTGCAATATTAACCATGTTGTTGGGAAGCTTAGAAGTTTTACATGAAGTAGGCTATATGTCACGCAGATAGGCGTTATCTCCCCGAAGGGGCAGTGTGTTTGTTTTTCGAGAATGAGAAGAGAAAGACAAATAGCAGGGAAGAAACACTTGTAAGGGAAACGCATACATGTGTATGTGTGTATGCACAGAGAGACACGGCGATCCGGTGAACAGTTGGGATGAGCCAAGATAAAATAAAAGAACTAGTGCTGCACGGCAAGCTTATATTCCCAGGAGCTTATCTACACGCCAATACAGTTCACTCCATAAGAGAAAGAACAGAGCAAATAAAACACAACATGACCATTGTTGTTTAATTGTTTTCAGACCTTGGACAGAAACTTGAAGTTCTTTTCTCATCCTTTGGTAACATGAGAAATAAGCGAAACAATAACAAGACAAAAGAAGTATGAACAAAAAAAGATATGAACAGATATTAAACATTTATGAGAATGGCATCACATTTTCTTTAAGTCATAGGACTTATACTTGGCAAATTTCTTCTACAGAAGAATTGCTTTTGTACAACAGTGAGGTATGGATTTATGAACAATAAATGCTTCAGAAATAAGACTGAAACTACATAGATATGGTCGACTAGAATGGGTGTACTCAAATATCCAGGGTCAGCATTTCAAAGGGTCCACCATTAAGGTAGCCAATGCAGTGTTTAATTTCCGTCAGTTGGGCCTACCTGCCACCATGGCTGAAGGAATTGTTGGCATTATTTAAGACAACTCTAAATCTGTTTTTATTGTTTATATTGTTGGCTATATGATTGTCACACATCTGATCAAGTGTAAATACCAGCAGTCACGTAGATGCCAGTCAGTCCAAGTCTAAAGTATGTTTTCAGAAGTTACAGGTAGAGAAATCAGAGTAGCAGTTTTAACTGCTGCAGATCACGTAATTTGTAAGTTGTCATTTTACATAGGAAAATAATTGTTTATGAATGCCAATAACTTAATTCAATGAAATACGCCATTGTTGTATGGCTGAAATCCACAAGTTGCCTACTACAGCTGAGCAATTGGTTCTCTGTTGGCAGTCATTGTGTTTAGGCAGGACAACATTACTAGGGCATTGTTTAGTGATAAATCAAGGCCAACCACGAACGCTGCTCACACACATTTCGCATGCGACAGCAGCAACATGTTACAGGTCCTGTTCACATTCCAGGTGAACAAAAGCAGACCATTATCAGGTATAGGTAGGATAAGGGATAAGGGCTCTTTATCGCAGCTGCTTTTGTTTTCTTCTAGTAAGACAACCAACCGCCCCAAAACAGGACTTGACACTATGCCAATCCATCGCCTAATGTTTGCACAACACTTGTGATGATGTATACCTACACCAAGACAACCCACATATAACTCATATAATCCAGGATCAAAGAAAACGAGAGACTGTTCACTAAACACGTGTGTATCCACACCATTCTGCATGAGTGGAAAACCACTGATCACAGACTTTAGAAGAATTAAACTAAATGAAACGACAATAAAGGACGTATGATCGGTGATGGGTCTCTGTGGACAGTGACCTCTCAAGACGCACTAGTTTCCCCATTAGGCTACACCATCACGAACAACATTAAAAAACATTTTCTTTCTTTCTTCTTTGGAAAGGCCTTACTGGCTGTTAACAAAAAGCACACGTCCACGCTAAGATGATAAACAAGGGAATTCAACGATTAAACAGGAGATAGTTCCGTCAGGGCGTGGGAACTGAACAGGCGAGCTTATGCTAGCAGTGTTGCTAGCCAAAAGGCTAACTCCAGCATCACAACTGCTCTCACGCTACTTACACATCGATAGTCGTCTTTATCTGTATTGAAAAATGTGCAGCGTGAGTCGTTATTGAGCAACTTTGTGGTGTCGCCCTCCATGCTAGTGTCAATATCGTAAAGAGGACATGCATGGAGTTGTTTATAAACGTTATAGCGCCGCTTCCTGCTCCTACGGCGCGCGGTGAGGGACAGAAAGGATGCGTATATCTGAAACGACAACGAAGGGTTTTCGTCTGTCCTTCGAGAATGATGTGATTATGCTTACTCTGGTTGTGGCTGCAGTGGTTTGGACAGAGGATTCGGATTCGTATAAAAGACAAATGACTCTAGGTGGTTTTGTTGTTGGGCGATGTCCAGATCTGTCAGTGAGGCTCCTCTATAGAGAGCCACAGTTAGTGAGAGCGAGTGTTCCCTGGAGCGGGGATCAGAATAATAATATTTTGCGTTTTATGGTCTATTACTATGGATAATGCAGGGAACGAACACCCTTGAATGTTTCAATGGCTATTAGGAAGCCAGAATAATCACTAAACTGAATGTTACAACAACAATAACAATAGAGAATGCTATTATAGGCCATAGGAAAATGGTCTGGTTTTATGTATATATCAGTCACAATAATATGCATCAGTGTAATGTGTAATTAATTAATTCCATAAAGATTTGTGTGAAGTGTTTTCTTAGGTATGCGGCTAAATTGTCTATCAGCATTCCACAACGTAGGCATAACTAAGCATCAGCATCTTAAGTTAAGTTTCTCATTGGTTGGGAGAAATCATCCAACCGGAAGCCAACTACCATAGATGGAAGTCATGGATGTGTTACAAGAACATGTCCCAACAGCAACATTAATATGCATCAGTGTAATGCGTAATTAATTAATTCCATAATGATGGTTGTCTTAGGTATGCGGCTAAATTGTCTATCAGCATTCCACAAAATATCTGTAGGCCTAACTAAGCATCAGCATCTTAGGTTAAGTTTCTCATTGGTTGAGAGACATCATCCAACCGGAACCAACTACCATAAATGGAAGTCATGGATGTATTGCAAGAACATGCTATAACCGTGAGTCAGCGACTCACCCACTACTACCAACCACTTCTAAAGTCACAAAACTTGTTTGAGGACAATTTTCTTGATCTTGATTATCTATTATTATTATATAACAAAATGAAAAGAATTGTAACCTAGTCTTTTTTGGAATTACAAAATTATAATAAAATAGTTTCTACTACTGCACACCTTTCTACTTTGGGATATAAAAAAATTAACACACTCAAAATGGCATCTTTTTTTAAAAAGGGTTTATTTCAGAAATATTTGCAGTACAAAATATGCAAGCAGCTTTGTTTTCTTATATTACATTTGGACACATCTCGAATAATAATAATAACAATAATACTAATAATACATTGGTAATTGCAAAAAGCAATAATAGATCTCATGGAAAAACGCCATTATTCTCTGTACAGACAGAGTATTCAGTTAATTCCAGATCATTGATCATGTAGGCCATCGGGAGATCATAGGCTGCAAGCAATCTGCCTCCTTCCACGCAGGCACACGTTAAAGACATACATTGACTTAGAAAGTAGTGACTTTGTGATCGGACATATACATTTAGAAACACTGACATCATTGGTTTCATCAGAGAAACCAAGTCCTTCGTCGGTTTACCCCATGGGGTGTTTCACATTCAACACCCGGTTGTTTTGGTCCACTACCAAAAAAACAACTTTGAAATAATGTAGAACAGCATACAGTGTGAGGTTATGTTATACATTGTTAAATGTATACATGTGTCTCTTTGTTTTATCTCACAAACTGAAGGCATGGCCCCAACACATGGACCCAAAAACCTTAACGTTAGTGCATTTAAGGAAATGAATGAATTCAGTACATAACTTTAGTTTCTTCTAGTAGTCAACACCTTTGTATACCACAGAGCAGACCATCACCGAATAGGCCTAAAGACAGGACTGCTTTTCTACCATTCAAATAAATACATTTCATCAGTAGTAGCAACATGACCTGCTAGAAACGTCCACTTAGTCTATATATAATCCTGAAAACAGCGACTCTCGGTTCCACAGAACGTGTCCATGGCTGTTGGGTCGAGTTCATTGCCCCCATCCTCCGATGCCCACCTCCTGCTTGTAGCGGTCGGTCAGGGAGTTGGCCTGCAGGGTCAGCTTGGACAGCACCCCGTGGAGCCCCGTGAGGTGGAACTGGAACTGCTTCTGCAGGTCCTCGTCCTCTTCGTCCTCCTCCTCGGACAACGACGACGACGACGAGGACGACGACGACGTGGAGGCCAGTGATGCTGAGGAGTTCACGCGGCTGATCGTCACTCTCCCGATGTGCCTCTCCTCCTCCTCCTCCTCCTGCTCCGCCGCCGCGGCGTGCCTCACGCCCCACTCGATGTCCCTGCGGATGTTCTTGAGCAGCTGGTAGTAGCTGTACATGTCGCACTCCTCGTCCATGTCCGAGGTCTTGAGGGCCATCTCCCGATCCCCCTCGTCCAGGAGACACGGGACGTCCCGCAGCAGACTGGGCACCATGACCGTCTGGTCCATGTTGTTGACGGCGCTGATGAAGCGGCTCATGGTGTTGAACAGGGAGTTCTTCTGCTGGGGGGTCTCTGACATCTGCATCATCATCATCATCGTTGAATAAATAGTGTTGTCTTCCTCTTCCTCTTTTTGGGTTGAACTCGAGTGAGAATAGAGTCGCCGGTTGCTGCTTGTCAAACGCGCAGGGTGTGTTTTTTCTGGTTTGTTTTCGCTGTGCTCACTGCTGCTCTAATTCTCTGCTAATCGGCTTAAAGAAGCGGCTCGTTGTTCGCAGTAATGCTGCTGCTGCTGTAGAGATTGGTTTACTAAGTGATTGTTCCGGGCGAGTGGAGTTAATAGTTACAGCGCGGTTGTTCTTGTTGCGTTCTTCGCTTTCTCTGTCGGTCAGGAGGTCTGAGGCGGCTCTTATAGACGAGCGCAGGTTTCGCTGGGAAGGGCGGTCCCCCCAAAACCTGTTTGTCAAAGGTCTGTCTTCTTCCTCTTGCGACGACGACCTGAAATTGTACACGTTGTTACAGCATGGCCTAGTTGACAACACGCAACACAACAAAACAACAACAACACACACACACACACAATATGACCCACAATCCGATGTAGGGCTATAAGTAAAGTTTATTTTTATAAAGCGCTTTTCACAGACATTGGTCACAAAGTGCTTTATAGGGGGGTGCAAGGCTAAAAAAAACAACAATATATAGTAGAAGACAGAGTACAGAGATAAAGAATAAATGAAATAAAACCTAAGAAAATACAAAAAATGCAGACCAGATATATACATGATTATATAATTTAAAAAAAACTTTTCTAACAAATGCCAACAACTCAACAAACCACTCTAGTGTCAGCCTGCCTAGAATAAAGGGAATACAGAAAGAAGAACTGGAATTGCATCATCACATTCCTCATTCTGTTCCGATGAGCCACCCGGGCCCGCCGGCTCATGAATATCATGAGCAGAGCCATCGGCCCACCGCTGATGGACGTCTCGTGCAGCCAATCAGATGTCCGCACACGGGCCTCGGCGGCGGGACAAACCCCGGCCTCTGACCAATGAGAGCGAACGAGTTTCTGCGAGACAGCTGCCAACGACAGACAGAAACCACGTTGTTGATCTCCCAACCCTAGCAGAGGGTACTGTTTGTCCGTTTGTTCGCTTTTATACATATTATTGTATTTATTGTATGAGATGTATCAATTAATACACTATAGGGTGGTGTATAATGGAAGTCTCTTTACTAATTATCCTATTTATTTTCCTATACCATTAGTTAATAGTGATAGTGTAGTTAATAATAGCGCATAACATATTATGAGTTGTATGAGACGATGGGATGTATGACGTTGGCAACACCCCAGTCATGTTCTGTAAATAGGTATAGGGATGGTAAACAAATACCAACCAGTGCTGGTAAACTTATTTGTGTCTTTACTGACATGTTAACTTGTTTTGAGACCTTGAGCACAACGCTGCCAGCATGTACTGTGACTCCTGTTCAGGCCTATAGATAACATGCCCAGGAGGTTAACATAAGGCAGCGAGTGCTACAGAATAACTTAGAGGGAAAACATGGGGCTGGGAGCAGTGGTTAGAGGAGTGTCATATAGGGAAACCATGGAGACCATGAAGAAACCGAGAGAGGGCAAAAAGACAAACTGTCTTGACTCAAAAGTACAGTTAAGACAGGCTAGACGGGCAGACAGAAACTGTACAAGCTATACAAACACGACACAAATTCCGTACATTTTGTCCGGAAGTCGACGTTATGGCGCCTTGTTGGAGCGGTTCTCAAGGACAGGAATGAGGAGAATGCCATCACCGCTGATGACAGAACCGGCTTGGTGGGTCCGTTCGCTTTCTGTGTCTGTGTCCTTTCTGTCACCGTTTGCATAACCTCACAACTACTTCGAATCAAAAGTTGCTTAACGGGGCCGGTTTTGCTGCAAACCCTCGTTCACCTTTCACCTCGCCCGCTTGAAAGCTCAGCCTGGTTTCAAGCGAGAGAGGTGAACAACAGGGTAAGGTCCCGGGCCTCCATCGTGCGTTCAGCCGAGACCGGCGAGGGCAAGAGGGGCCCATTCTGTTTTCTTCACAGATCCCTGCCCCCACCCCCTCTTCTCCCCTTACACACACTCTCGCTCACACACGCACGCATGCACGCGCACACACGCACGCGCACACACGCATGTGCACACACACACACACCCACACACAGTATTGCTTCTCCAGGGAGAGTCCCCCCCACTTCCCAAACACACACACACACACACACACCCACACACAGTATTGCTTCTCCAGGGAGAGTCCCCCCCACCTCCCAAACACACACACACACGCACACACGCACACACACACGCATGCACGCACACCAGCATGGTATCTAAGATTTGACCAATGAAACAGATCTGTTGTGGAAGTGTCTCTCGATGGCGCGTAAGGAGCTCAGCATCTGACGATTACGCCCGATGTCATCATTGTCCCCACAGGCCTCAAGACGTGCTGGTGTCTGAGTGTGTGTGTGTGTGTGTGTGTGTGTGTGTGTGGGCGGTGAGGGGAGGTGGGGGTCTACACGAAACACCAGCCTGAGTGAGAACTCTAGTAACTTGTCAACACGCTGTGTGTGCGCACGTTTCCGGAACATGTGTGCCGCCAACCGCCGTTGTCGTCGTGGGCAATCATCTGAGTTCAGCGTTGTTCTGGAACAGACGCACTGACAATAACAACAACAACATCAAAAACAACAACAACAACAACAACATTGACAGCAGCAGCCATGACATGATGAAGGACAGACACAGCTGGGGAGATCAAATTTCACTTCCGGATCTCACATGCGGTGCGGCGCTATGGCTGCGTGAGCAGAACTGCACGTTGTTTCGCCATGAACCAGAGCAGAATAAGTAGGAAGCAGCTTATCTTTGCTCAGCGCTGGGTTGTTATATTAAAACAGTAGCGTGTCATGTAAGAGGTGCTGCATTGCATCCCTGCTAAGCTCAAACCTTCTGCCCATAAAGCAACGAGGAATTAAACGGGTGGCGGGTGGGGACTGTAACGCATTTTTTTTCAACTGTGTTACAACCATCCCTTAACTAACGACTAAAGAGTTAAGAGTCAACCAGTCAACCCTAACCCTAACTACTACGCCCCAACCCTCAGCAAGTCCAGCATCCCATAACATTACAAAATGACATCTGGGACCGTACAACCTATAGAGAAACGTATGAGGTACAAATGAGTACGACTTAGGTTTATGTAGTTCAATAGATGCTTAGTTAAATTCATGTAAAATTGTTTAGTTCAAAGGGATCCCTTTTATTCGGTTAAAGAAACACATTGAATCACACAATCAAACACAGACATCGCATCTCTTTGCCAAAATGTTTAATGTAATAATTTCTTCATAGAAAGCTGTAATAAAAAATGTATTTAGAGGGCTAAATTGCTGCTTCTTTGCATGCCGTTACAAGTTACCCGTGTGGAACGGGAAGGCCTATAATAACAGTGTAACTCATTGAGAAATAACGAGCATTTGTTTTTCATAATAGCCCCAGCACAATAGAAATTTGCATGTAAACTTGATGAGATCTTTTCTTCCTCTAAACACAATACATTGCAGGTAGTAAAGCGCACCATAGTCCATAAAATGTAATTCTCTGGGAAAAGAAAAAAGGAAAAAACGGAAAGAAAGACAGACAAAGACAAATACAGTATATGAGGACATTTTCAGTGCCACTCGTTTCGTTGTGTTTATTTGCTGCATGCAAGACAGGTTTTCCCAAATGAAATGTGAACTTATTTTTTTTGCAAGGGTTAATAAACTTGAACTCAACTGAGGCGAATTGTAAGCTGTCAACGAGAAGGTTTAAAAATCCATTTAAAATAGAAGGTCTAATTTTGAATGCGTGATTTGGGGAATTTAGTAGAAGCCTAAGCCTAGATCTTGATGACGGAGATTTAATATTTGTAGCCTAATTAAATCCAGAAGAAGGGTTTGGAGACCTATAATTAAATACACGTAATTAAAGCGCCTTGATTTTACTTTCTCCTCCTCTTTCTCCGGGGTTTAAAACCAAATGTCATATCCTGCTATAGGGATGCTCTATATATTTTCACTATATCCCACTATATTCTATATTCACGAGGCCTATATTTCCATTATTTATCCATTTTAAATGGACTGTCACAGGCAGTAGCTATGTTGTATTAAAATGTTTTTTTTATGTAATGTTTTTACATTAGAAATGTGTCGTCAGATAGCCAACGATATAAAGGCCTACAATTTGGTTAAATGGTATGGTTATATATTATATATATATATCGGGTACCTCCTGTTGCCTGTATCCCATTAAGCCTCGCCGTCGCGGGGTGGTGGAGGCTGTGCGCGGGAAAGCCAACGGCACGCACGCTCCATTAGCGGACCCACTGCCGCGCCGATCTGCCGGTAATTTGCGTAACGAGATGAGAGCGCCCCGGTTAGCGGTCTCCCTGGGTAACGGCCTCCCACCCGCCCTTATCTCTCTCCCTCGTTTCCGGTGCGCACACACGCACGCGCACGCGCACGCACACTCAACCTCACACACACACACACTCAACCTCACACACACACACACACACTCACCCTCACACACACTCACACTCACACACACACAGTCTCTCTCGCACACACACACACGCTCACCTCACACACACACACACACTCAACCTCACACACACACACACACTCAACCTCACACACTGTCGTGGCAATTTCCAGATAGGATATTGCGTCTATGGACAGATGAGACTTCTGCACACAATACTTGTAGAAAATTAAGAAGTTTACTAGGTGCATGCACACACCGACTGACCCCCTAGTGAAGTCAGCCCCGAATGATCA
>OMKN01065573.1:0-20359 GCA_900302345.1 Melanonus zugmayeri
GTCTTACAATACCGCAAGTGCATACATTTCTTAGCATGTGTGGCCCCAGTGGGAATCGAACCCCGTCCCCTGGCAGTGGACGGAATGCTCTACCAAATTGAGCTACACAGGACACAAAGTTGTTTGTATTGTGGATAAACAATACAGGGCTTGGGGAATAAACTCCAAAACAGCATTATTTAAATTGGATCTCTCTCTGTATTCTGTATGTATAAAGTCTTCGAAGACAAACACAGCTGGGAGTGCCGCAAGATATGGCAAGTCTGCTGGACACCGGCAAGCAGTGCATCATCTCCGCCTGCTCCTGCCCCCGTGTTTCGGTGAAGTTCAGTCCAACTCCACATCTGCAGAGGTATCCCCTTTGTGGACAACTTTACTTCCTTCCTGAACCGGACTGAACTTTTTAAGCAAGACGGCCTCCACCCTTACCAAGAAGGATCACATACTTATCCACAAACTTTGAACTAACCTTACGCTCCTGCATGGCTTTTACCTCTTGACCATCAGGGGGTCCAACAATATGTGTCACTTTACTCTTTCTGGCTCTAATCACCATTTAGCTCTGTCTAGTTCTAGTTCCATTCATCTGTCTAGCATTCCTGTTAGGATTACTCCCAGACCAAATATGAACTATTCTAAGCTTTCTGTACTGTCATCAAATCTAATATCAGTCCCCCTCCATGATGACACAGTGGTCTCCTCAACCAAAATGTGTTTGATTAATGCACGGTCAGTGGCAAACAAGGCCCACACACTAAACGAGTTGTTTAAAGGGAAAAAATTGTCTTATTCCTGAATGAAACCTGGCAACGGGATATGGAATTTATCCATTTAAATGAACTGTCCCAGGGATTGTTCCTTTATTGGGACTCTGCATTTGTCAGGCTGCAGCGGTGGACTCGCTGTGGTCTGGAAGAACTTGTTTCCTTGTCAATTGGTGAGCACAGAACCTTTCACCACTTTCGAACTACTAGCTAATGCCGTTTTATTGTATTTTAATCAATCGACCTCCTGGTCCAGCAGGTCACTTTTTATGTGAATTTACCGATTTTCTGACTTCTATTATCAAACTACGGTAGATAAAGTGTTATTAGTTGGTGATTTTAAACTGCACATCGATGACGCCACAAATTGTGTAGCCACTGAATTTCTCCGGCTCCACCCACACTGGTGGTCATACCTTGGACCTTGTGTTTTCACTGGGGCTAGATATCAATCATGGCTGCATTTCCCGAATGTACCTTAGCGCTATGTGTGTCGTGAAATCTCCCTTAAGGTTTCCCGAATGTACCTTACCTATGTGTGTGTGTGTGTGTGTGTGTGTGTGTGTATGAACCTTGAAACCCGTTAAGGTACATTGATATTGGGAAACGCAGCCCATATCCATTGTGAGGACCTATTGATCAGTAATCATACATGTATTCTCTTTGGTCTCTCAGTAATTGCTGAGACAACCCTTTGTGGACCTTTGTGTCCTAAAAGAACATTGCATCATTGCTCAGAGCACGGCTCTGAGCAATGATGCAATGTTCTTTTAGGACACAAAGGGTACTTTTCACACTTTTCCTATAATACTAATACAAAACTTGACGATGTAGAGTTTCTAATGCAGTCTTTTAATGAGCAGTGCTCCACGTTGCTCAATGAAGTGGCACCTTTAAAGGTTAGGACCAGGGCCATCTGCAACACCTCTTCATGGATGACAGACGCTGTCCGCTGCCTGAGATAGGAGTGTCACAAGACTGAACGAGTATGGAAAGCCACTGGGATAGAAGTACTTCACCTTTACCTCAAAGACCTCCGATTTTCTTTTAATGCATTAGTAAAGGAAGCCCAGACTGCTTACTTTGCTAATTTAATTTCATCTTCCAAAAGAAATCCTAAGATTTTATTCAGTCTACATTACCATGCTATTCTGTCGATGATTTTAACAAGTTCCTTATTTTTTTGTTGAGAAGGTAATGACTGGTCTAGTATTCATCCTGGGACCTGCGCGCCCAACTCTAGCTCCCCTCTACCTCCTTCCGTTCTGGACTCTTTGCAACCCATCAACCTACACGACTTGATGGATTTGATTAGGAAAATGAAGCTTTCTTCTAGCCCTCGGGATGTAATACCATCTTCCCTATTTTTAAATGTTTTGCCAACTATCCGCCCTGCTGTATTAGCTATTGTCAACTCCTCTCTTTCTACAGGATGTGTACCTTCCTACTTCTGCTTTACCTAATAACTATAGGCCTATATCTAAACTCCCATTCTCCCAAATTTTAGACATGGTTGTGGTTAATCAACTCAATGCTGCATTGGAGAGACACAATATTCATGATATGTTCAGGTTTTCGGACTCTACTGAAACTGCTATATATTGTTGGGTTTCCAACAATATTCTAATGTCCTCTGATGCGGGTGATTGTTCAGTGTTAGTACTTCTTGACCTCAGTTCTGCGTTCGACACAGTAGACCATCATATCCTGATTAAGAGGTTATGTGATTGGGCTGGCATATCAGGCATTATCATAGCATTAGACTGGTTCTCATCCTATCTCACATCCTATCTCACAGATAGAAGTTTCTCCGTCTCTATTGGAGACTTTGTGTCTGATTCCTCTCCATTGTCTTGTGGGGTCCCGCAGGGCTCGGTCCTGGGGCCCCTGTTATTCTCTCTATACTTGCGTCCTTTGGGACAGATCATCTTACAGATATCTGTGTATTTTTCCATCTGTTCTGAGTTCGTTTGTGTGTGTATATGTGTGTGTGTTATCTAGGGTACAGGAGCTCAGAGACCTGGGGGATCTGTCGCCCCACTGGGATGCCCTGAGGAAGGAGGTGATCACACACTATGGAGGACTAGTCAGCTCCTACCAGGACACACTGGCCGAACTGGAGAAAATCACCGGTATGCCTCCTTACACACACACACACACACACACACACACACACACACACATACATCGACATGCATGCAAACAAGCATGCACATAGACACACACCAGGCGTGCGAAAAATGACTCGCAGGACAAAGGATGAGAGTGTGCATTTTATCTTGTACAAGCTCATGCAAGATAAAAAGACAAGATGAAATGCCTGCAGAACCGCCATCCAAACCCAGCTTCGCCAGACAGAAGCACTTCGCTGGAAGCGAAGGAAATCAGTCATGATAGCACCAATGTGAAATGAACAACTGTGTGTTCTGTCTGTATTTATTATATACAAAATATTAAGTAAGCCTATACCAAATATATTAAATGTCTCTCAAACGAATATGTCTCTAGGCCTAACACTAAATAGCCTACAATTACTGTACGTTCTTGTGTCTGAGACGAATTGCCATGCATGCGTATGGAGTTCTCAACAGCTTGATTTGTTATTATTCGTACGTTCCTATAACTATATAGGCCTAATTCAAAAGGTAATGAAGGTTTAAATAGAAGCGCACAGTGGTGATTTTAGTTTGATGATTTTCGCTTGCAAAACAAAATAGCTTGTTGAAAAAGGACAGTGAAGTACACTGAATTCTTCATCGCGGATATAATTGTGTATTCCATCTGTCTGAAACAAACCAAATATATTAAATGTCTCTTAAATGAATCAATACAATTTTACGATAGGCTATAATATAAAACTAAAGTGTGTGTGTTGTCACACATCGCCATACGCGCAGAGTAGAGTTCTCAACTGCTTGATTCGTTATTATTTGTTCGTTAATATAATTATAATACCAGTGTTGACTTGTCCCTCAAACAAATATGTCTGTCAAATCTTACAATATAGCCTATAAAACTAACTTTTAGCTTGAGATTTAACTAATGTCTGTCAGTCTAATGTCTAAGTTAGCCGTGTAGACCTATTCTCAAAATGAAATGCCACAAAATAAAGAAATCAAAGAAATATTTCAGCACACCACACTACTCGCAAAAAAAAATAAAAAATAAAATATTTAAGCACTCCATGCGCAAAGAAAAAATCTAAGAAATCAAATAAATATTTCAGCACACCCCTCAAATCAAAATGTCTTTGTAATAATAGTAATAATGATATCATGATAATAATAATAGCCTAATAATAACAACAATAATAACAATAACAATAAAGTGCATATTGTTGAATAATTATAAAATGTATATAGTATATTATGCCATGTGTTTACTGATTAGATCCACACACATATCTATCTTCTCATTATAATACATGGGGAGTAAATTAGTAATATAGAATGAATACGTAATAATTACTTGCACATACAGGATACATTATAATCACGTCACGTCATGTGACCAAACACAGAATTCTGGGTGATGCAGTTCTTAACGGGTGACTCCTCGGAACACCGTGGTATGACACGGCCTCCCTTGCGCTTCGGCCAATGGGAAACGTAGTGGGAAGTACCCGGGAAACTCCTCCCCTTTGGTTTAAAGGCAGATGCACACAGATCGCTCCGACTTCTTAGGTCGGCTTATAGCCGCGGTGCACCGGGTTTTTTTATTTTCCTTTTTGCCTTAGAACTATCCAGTGTTAACTTTAATAAAGTCTGGTTAAATATACCATCGTCTCCTGATTTGAGATTCCTTAGAAATACGCAACATTATCTTTGCATTTGAAATGTGAATACTGCATGCACTTCCAATATGATTTACTTTCTTGTTGACATTCTCGCACATATTTAAATCCTTTGTGTATCAGCAGCTGTTTTCCATAAGGGGAGTTCACACGAATGACAGCTCCATTGCTTTCCTAGATTCGAACCCATAGACATACATATACATAGATGCTGCATTAGCCTTTGGATTTTACATCAACGTCGCTGTCATATTGGAAAGGCCAAGGCTGGCCTCTAAACACATACAAGTACATTTGGGAGATGGTTTTTCTGGATAAAAAGCACTATAACGATAATATATTATATATAATATAATATATAGATATATATAGTTCTATATATAATATATAGATAATACAGTATATAATATATAACAATATTTTTTTTGTACTCCACGTAGATCATAAACCCTTGAATATAAAAACAACCTACTCTCTTGCCATCCCTTGAACTTGCCTGACGATTTTGGGGTCGGCCCTTACTGACAGAAGTTCTCGATTCTCGTCATCTCTCCAGTTAGCAGACATTTTCGTTGGCGTATTTGTGTAAATTACCCTTCTTCCTCACCATTGGATATTTGTATTCTTCCGGTTTCATGCCAGACGCATGATAGAAATGTCATCGCTCGCTGTGAATTCTCCGGACAATGACCTGCTCTATTCACACATGGGCTCAATCGAACATTAGCCAGACTTTGTACTAGGGAGCTGGCAGGGAAAAATGGTGTGACTGATTCAGATATTTGCGTTCACACAATACAGCTCCTCCAGGTAATGTCCAGATAATTTCAGGGTTGCAGTGCATGTGTGAGAGGGGCTATAAGTCTATGTTCGAACCCGCCAACAAGAACCTACATAGTTACATATAGGTAACTACTACAGTATATATACTGTATATATATATATATATATACCTAAACTCATAGATATATAAAGATATACACACACACACATTAATACATCTGCCACTTTTATACTGGTCAACTTTGATAGACATAAAGAGAGACACACTCGAACACACAAACATAACTACATTTCCACTTGAAATGTATTGGGACAAGGACATGGCCAGTGTTACACAGTCCTAATGTCGCTTACCTTTGACAATATAGACTTCCATCATCTAAAATCAAAGGCTTTACTGGTCTCTCAAATCAGACTTTAGATTAATATCTAAAGTCTGATGGCAGACTTGCACTTTTTGGTTTCTGGGCCAGGCTCTGTGCCAGAGTCTACTTTGCCTGGGAAGTAGGCTCCTCTTGACTCTTGTCTTGACATTAAATTGATTCCACCAAGGAGGCTGTACTTTTGGCCTTGGGTTTATTTCTAAGCATCCAATTGTCATTGGAGCGAATTTCCATCAAACTTGCAGACGGTTTTTCTTGTGTAAGCAAGAAAATTGTTAAATTTCTTGCTTCATTTTTGTTGCCATTTCAGGTATGATTTACTTGACCAGGAAACGTCACACATTGATTTATTTTGACAATGTAATAAATACAAGAGAATATCTGTGGAGATTTTGCATCAATTCTCTTCTGCAGACGCTATCTACTCCATAAGTCTACAATATAAGGAGTCTATCTACTCCTTATATTGTCTTAAAATGTGTTACTTTTAAAATTTAAAATTTACTATGTATGTCAATTATGGCACCCATTGCACTCCAAACCATCCCTGGAAGGCGGGATCCCCCACTCTGCGTTCCTTCTCAAGATTTCTTCCTCAAATTGCCGATAACAAAGGGAGTTTTTTCTTGCTCTTTGGGGGGCTAGGGTTTGGGGGTGTCATAAACTATTTGGCTTGTGAAGCCCTTACAGTTAATCACTGTAACTGTGATTAAGGACTATACAAATAAAATTGACTTAATTGACTAATAAGTCAAGTCTGTTTTGTGGAGATTTGTTCCAGCTTTGTTGCATCTGTGTATCATATGTATTAAGAGAACATGCTAGAAAAACATGTGCTACCAAAACTATTGTTTTAACCAATAGGAACTGTCAGGACAGTGGGTTCGGTCCCCAATGTCTACTGCTTTCACATCCCCTTGGATATAAACATTACTGCTAAAATATACAATGCACAGACATTGTTATACAATATACCGTTTTTTGTAAGATAAGATAAAATTATATATACAATTATGTTTCTCGTCTCTTTCTCCTCCTTTTCCATCTTTCTCTTCTCCATCCTCCTCAACTTTATTGATTATTCACTCTGGGCTTTGCCATTGTGGCCATTGGTAAGTGATTGATTTTATCATGACTCCCTCCTGTCCTGTAATGAGATATTTGTCAGTGTAGCTCTCCCCTGCGACCAGTCTGTGAGTGATGCTCCTCGCCGCTTCCCCTCAGCACACTGGACTCGCTGGGGGGTGGTGGGAGTGGGTGGTGAAGGTGAAGGTGGTTGTTCCGGACAGGAAGAAGTACACACTGTAGGTCATTATGGTTCCTGACAAGCATCACCCTTGTTCTTTTCCTCTTTTCTTTTTTTTTTGCCAACAGCCAGATGTCACGCGACATGAGGTAAACCCAAGCGCACTTCGCCACCTTCATCCGACCAGGCACCGGCTTTGTGCTGTGACAACACACAGTGGCAGGAGCACAGGGAGGGGGATCAATTATTGATACCTAATGTGATTAAAGGAGAGGTGAGGAGTTGAGCGAGAGAGAGGAGAGCGTGAATAAAGGGAGGGAGCGTCTGAGCTGATGTAGAGTGGGTGAGGGGAAAGTGAGATGAAGAGAAATCTCCAGGAGGCCTCGGTCTAACACTGGTAGAGGATTACAGGTGGATCATGGACATGCTGAGGTTACGGGTTCCATTCCCTCCGGGGCCACCGTGCTAAGAATATATGCAGTCATGGCACTGTAAGATGCTTTGGATAAAACCATCCCACAATTGGCATTTACTGTATATAAATGCCATATAGTGTATGATGGGGGCAGAACTGAATAGACAGAACTGGGACAATTATTTATCTTAAGATTGCTATGGTTACAGTCCCTGTATTCTGGATTGAAAGGGGCTTTTTAACGACAAGAGTAAGCAAGTTGTCAAATGAAAGCCTGCATTGTTTCCCTGCTGATTGTCACCATATCTTTTAAGTCGCGTGTCATCTGATGTGGCAGAAGTGTAAAGGAAGAGCAGGAAAGAGCGGAACAAGGAGCAAAACAAGTAGCGGAAGAGAGTGAAGATAGTAGAAAAAGACAGGTAGCGCTAAAGCACTCGGCACACGTAAACGGAAACGATGGCAGGAAGGCACGGTATCCGTTGGGGAGACCGAGGCAGATTCTCCACACTCAGGTTCAACATCCTTAGTGTTTCATTTCCATTCATTTTTAATGAGCCAGGCTGACCTCAGCACCCACTTTAGATGCTCTAATAACTGTTCCACTCATGAATAAATCATCACCAACTCCATTGTTTGCAAGCGGGAGAATTAGAGGCACAACTGTAGTAATCCTGTCATGGGTGTTGTTTGTTGGACCTCCATCAACCCGTGCCCGTTATTCCACTCTCTCTCTTCTCTTGAAGCTACTGTGCCCAACTGCCAATCATGACCCCGTCCTCAGTGATGGGAGGACCAGCAAATGCAGGTTTTAACAGAAGATAACAGAAACATATATTTATGTTTCAGTTCAAACATCCAGTTGGAAGATGTTTCAGAAGCTCGTAAGTTAAGCTGATATGGAAAGTTCATGTGTTTTTTGTGTGTAAGGACCATTTAGAGCAGTGGTCTTCAAAAAAATTTTTTTCTAGTTGCAACTTAATGCAGAAACCAATTCTTGCTGTCACCTTACCACCAGGTTTCACCCAAATTCCACCTTCAAGTCAATGTTTGCTCGACAGGGAGCGTCCACCTCCATCTCCAAGAATAGACCAGTTGTGTGCCGCTCACCAGGGAGTCCCTCTGAGATATGCTGCTGAAGCTCAGTAAAATAAAAATAAAAACTAATTGTCTCACATAACCTATGAATGTATTATACCATATAAATGAAAAATAAATAAGATGCATAATAAAATGCAATAGCATTTTATTACGGGTTTTTTTCTAAAAAAACAGAAAATAAAAAAAATTAAAATAAAATATATATAGGGGCTCCCTGCTCCATTTCTCAATCCACCAGGGGGTCCCTGGAAAGGTTGAAGACCCCTGATTTAGAGGTAACAAGGTTTAGCTCTGCTGTGCGAGATGAATCAGCAATGAATTCAACAATATTGAAGCTTTTTTTATCGTTAATATATTAGTTTCCTTGTTTGTTTGTGTCATGTGTCCTATAAAGGACATCCAGAGCACAATGCTACAGATGAATAAAGCCCTGGTAATACTTAAAATTAAATCAAAATTGGCATGTTTGCACAGCCAAAGGCAGGTTTGTGACCAAATCGAAGCGCCGCATTAGGCTTCGATCGCCGCAGGGTGTGTAAGGTACTCGGCCAAACTAATCGAACTATTGCTGCCTGCAGTTGGTCAACAATACCACATGAATGATTGCGTCTTGTCTCACTGCGACTCATGTCATTAAACAAACAGTGACTATATTGTACCCGACGAAATCGACAGCAGTTCGACAGCCTATGCGAACACGGCAATTTGTATTTTGTTATACGGGGGAAAGGAAAGGAAGAGAGAGAAAAAGGAAGCGAGATGCCAGCTATCGGTCATTAATGTTCGCACCCAGCTTTCCTGTTACATAGACCAGCCACCTGGACCAACAGATGGAGATTTAACCCTACAAGCCCTACATTAACATCAGGCCTATACTAGTATTTTTGCTCATATCCTTGCTCACAGTCATTTCTTGGCTCTTTTTATATACAATATACAACAATACCTCCATAATAAAGGCAAAATGGTTCATCATAAAATAAATATAAGAACATGCATAAAGAAAATGAACAAGTCAATATTATAGATTGGAAAAACGTTGAAACATAAGCTGCTTCTTGAGCTATAAATAGGCAGTCAGACTGATTTGGAGATTATTTATAGAATATCACTCGGAAATGATCCCATGATGTGAAATGCAACCTTGTTTAGTAAACCCTACAGAGACACATAATTACACTCACACACATTCATGCTCACAGACTCTCAAGATCTTCCTCTTCTTCTCTTTCTGTTTCTTCATTTATTCCACCGGAACCTATAAAACTAGCAAGGTTTTATAGCTAAGTGTTAAAAAACACTGATGTCTTAAGCCACAGCAAAACCATCTCATCAAGGCCAGTTCACAATGGAGCCAAAATGCCCAAAGCAAATCATTAATAGTAGACTATTTCAAACTCTCCGGCTAAACATTTGGAACAACCAATGTATAACCATAGCAGATATCCTTCGAAAGAGCACAATCTCAGCTTTCACTCTGAAACACAAACTATCAACGTGTACTGGTTTTGAGTTTTCTTTGTCAAAGACACCTTTGTGCTATTCTGGTTAATTTGCCGAACCTAAGAGTCCATTCGGCTGGATCCCCAGAGCTCTTTAGACCCCACTTAAAAAGAGAGACTCTTTAGTAATATAAGTTTTATAGCTCCAGCTCCAGTTAGAAGAGATAAAGGCTTCCATATCACACCAAGGACACTGACTTAATTGAGGTTTTGAATTGACGGAGGAATCCGAGAGTTAACAGCCAAAAGAGACAAGCCGGGTTAATTGTGCTTTGTTAATTAGCATGTCTATTTAACGACATAAACAAGCTTCTCCTCAGTGATTAGAAGAAAAAAAAAAGATTACTGACACTTGGCATGGCCATGGCACCATTCAAGATGCCCTGCTGGTACTGATAACTGCTGGTGCAGTGTGTGGGAACTCTGAAGTTATTGTTCCCCCTTATCAGTAAAAGTCAGAACATCTCATTATTAGTGGTTGAAAATTGGTACTGTATCCCTATCTAATTGTGTCACATTTTATGAAAGGGAAACTAAACGTTTGAGATAAGTGAACAGACCACTTTTTAATTACACGGCAAATTAGTAAAAGATAATGAGAACTTTCCTGATTTCTTGACTCTACCTTGTTGTGTTGAATGCCTTTGATCAACACTCTCTGCCAACATCACAACAGGATCTGTGGTCTCAAAGATCACAATTAACATATTTGAGATTTGCACAACCATTGTGCTCTGTGAGATTAGATTTGGAGACTGCAGAATGACTTTGCTTCACTGTTGAGTAGGGGTAGGATGTTAATTGAAGATTTTGAATAAAACAGTGGGCGTAAATTACATAAAATCCCTCATTTAAAGCATTATGCTGCATATAAATGGGTGCTTTTGATCGCTGTTTGTTTCTTTACGATGGTTAGACGAAGTGATTTGTAGGTGATTCCAAGTCTGTGTTAAATTGTCTTCAATGTTGTTCCATTTATGGGAGATATTTAAATCTAGAATATTTGAAGAGTAGTTTTATATCAGACACATTGTATGTATTGTATGTATTTAGGGAATTTCTTGTCCTGCCCATTTTTAAAGCATAATTTGAACGAAAATAATACACTATATTATCTTCATACTATTGCTGTGTATTCTGTTTCATGAAATGTATTCAAATAAATCCCACAAATCATTCAATACAATACCTTCTTCTGTCTTCTGCTTCTTGGAAAGATTTCAGTCAGGTTTTAGTGCTTACCATAGTACTGAATCTGCCTTGTTGAAAGTGTCCAATGACCTGCTCCTCTCTATCGACTCCGGTGACTGTGCCGTCCTGATTCTTCTTGACCTGGTTCACATCCTACCTCAGCAATAGAAGTTTCTCCGTCAACATAGGGAATTCTTCCTCTGCCCCAGCTAGTCTCTCCTGTGGGGTCCCACAAGGCTCCATCCTAGGTCCGATTTTGTTCTTTATTGACATGCTTCCCCTTGGTCATTCAAAAGTACAACATTTGCTTCCATTGCTATGCAGATGACACACAGCTTTATCTCCCCCTGAAACCAAACAACTGGTGTAATCTAAACAGTCTCATGGACTGCCTTGAGGACATGTCCTATTCAGCCCCCCTGTCTCCATCAAATTGATTGTGGAGTGTGTGTGGTTGGTGGCTGGTTTAAGCAGCCTCACCTGGCCCGAGTCATGCTGATTAGACTCTGGGGTTGGGTGAGGCTGCACACCTGTGGTGCATCTAGCAATCAAAGCCCACAGGTTAAACCAGCCACCCCCACACACTCAGGACAGAGTGCTACATGTCAAGCTACCACCTGCTCTGGCAACCAAACCATTTGTTCATCTGTGCAATAAACCGGTTTTCAACATCCACCTGTCTCCTGTCCTTCGGAGGAGCCCTGCAAGAGCCACTGTCAGTGGAATGTGGCAGAGAAAATTGTTACATTGATTACCAACAGCCTAGGCAACCTGTCCACCCATGTTAAACCCTATGTCAAAAACCTTGGTGTGATATTTGACTCCGCCTTTAACTTTGAAAAGCAGGCCAATGCAGTAGTAAAAACCAGTTTCTTCCAGCTTCATACTATTGCCAAAATCAAGTCTTTTCTCTCATTCAATGATCTTGAGAAGGTCATCCATGCCTTAATTTCCTCCCGCCTAGACTATTGCAATTCCCTGTATGCTGGGATTAGTCAGTCGTCCTTGTCCAGCCTGCAACTGGTCCAGAGCGCCGCTGCCAGGCTCCTGACCCGGACGAGAGACCATATTAGCCCTATTCTGGCCTCTCTCCACTGGCTTCCAGTGCATCTCAGAATTGATTTCAAGGTTCTCCTGTTTGTCTTTAAAGCCCTGAATGGGCAGGCCCCCTCTTATATCAGAGACCTCTTAACAGCTTATTCCACCTCCAGGTCCCTCAGGCCGTCTGACTTGGGGCTCCTGGCTGTCCCGTGATCTAAACGTAAGCTCAGGGGTGACTTTGCTGTTGCAGCCCCTACAGTAGATTGTGGAATAGCATCCCCCTCTCTATCAGATGTTCCTCCTCCATTGATTCCTTTAAATCCAGGCTCAAAACATACTTTTATTCTTTAGCGTTTGGATCCTCCTGATGTGCTTTGATTTGTGCCTATGCCTATGATTTGTCGATTTGTACCTATGCGCCGTGTGTATTGATGCTTATGTGGGATGCTTATTGTGATTTTACTTGCCTGCTCTGAGCTGTACAGCACTTTGGTCAACATGAGTTGTTTTTAAATGTGCTTTAAAAATACATTTGACTTGACTTGGCTTGACTTCTGGTTCATCTTGGGTGCCAATTAGCACATAAATAAAAAAGAGCTTTTACAAGCATTTTCGCATTTCCAAAACATAAGATTAGATCAAATATAACACGACAAGATAATAAAAGATACGATAACATAAGATATGTGTTGTTAAGGTATGATAAGATATGTTTGGTATGTTTTGCTCGCCCCACTTTGTTTTGATTCAATTGTGTTTTGATTGAGTCTCATGGTTCTCATGTATTTGTTTGACTACTGGCCTTTGCTATAGATCTGAATGCATAAGAACCATGAGATTCAATCAAAACAACATTTCTGATGGCAGCTTTAATAATAATAATAATAATAATAATAATAATACATTTTATTTGGGGGTGCCTTTCAGGACACCCAAGGTCACCTTACAATGCATAAAAACAATCAACTCAAGCAATTAAAAATCACAGGAGGGGGAATAAAAACAGTAACAGTAAGGGAAAGGCATGAGGTGGGGATGGTCAAGAGGCCAGCTGAGGAAGAGTGCAGGGAGCGGGAGGGGGTGTACTCCTGGAGGAGGTCAGAAAGGTAAGTGGGGGGCTAGGTGGTAGAGGGCTTTGAAGGTGAGCAGAAGGTTTTTGTAGTCAATCCGGTAGTGAACAGGGAGCCAGTTGGATGAGGACGGGGGTGATGTGGTCAGATGATTTGGTGCAGGTGATGATTCGGGCAGCCGAGTTCTGGATGATTTGAAGTCTGTTGAGCAGTTTTGTGGGAAGACCAGAGAGAACAGCAATGCAGTAGTCGATACGGGATGTGACAAATGCGTGGACAAGGACTTCAGTGCTAGATTGAGACAGGGATGGGCGGAGTCTGGACAGACTCCGAGGCTCTTGACGTGACTGGAGAAGGGCACAGGGAAGCCATCGATGGTAATGCTTTGGGGTAAGCTGTTGGCATTGGAGAGGGTGGTTTTGGAGCCAATGAGCAGGGCCTCTGTTTTGCTTCAGGAAGTTCCTGCTCATCCAGCTCCTGATGTCCTGGAGGCAGGTGGTGAGGTGAAGGGGCTTTAAGATAAGATAGAATAAATTATATTAGGTTAAGATATCAATTCAATTCAAATAACTTTATTTTTAGTTTGTTGGGAACTTGCATGGTCCAAGGTTACAGTGCCTTAAGACAAGCGAGACAACATGTACAAATACAAGACAACAAACAAATGCATATTAAAAGCAGTGTAAAATGTCCAGTACAAGGGTCCACTGAATGTCCATAAAATAAAAAGTTCAGCACATGGGCACTAAAATATGCAAGTCCATCTTAAGACTGTCTTTTAGGTTATGATACAATAAGAGAAGATGTGTTAGGTTAAATCAGTTAAAATAAGAACAGTTACCTACAGCACCATTGGCTTCACTCCCAGCTGTGGCTTGTTTCCTTTTAAAAAGTTCAGTGACCAACACTGTTGCATTTAACAACACAGTTCACACTTTGTTCTTGTCCTTTTTTATTTATTTATTTTTCCCCCTGCAGGTCCTTCCTTCAAACCAAGCTGCTGCAAAGCCCAGAAATCTCTGGAGTTTATCCCAATCAACCTCCACACCCAGAGGATGATGGTTACGTGTCCCAGAAAATCAGGTACTCCGCTGCTCGAGGAGGACATTCTGTATATCCTGAGGTTTTGAATTCATTCTGTCACATAAAATGGAACACAACAAACTGAAAGTAGCACTTCTCATCCACCTCTGCATCCTTCAGTAGTCTAGTTTACTGGCCAGCAAATGCTATACTGAGGATAAGGACTGTGTGTGATTCTATGTTTTTAATCTTATCGCTGACATCCATATGCGAGACCTAGACCTAGATAATGGCAGATAGACACTTGCCTCTGGTGCTGTGGACTTTGATTGTTGTCCAAAAATGAGCAGGATAGTCTAGTGGCTAAGGTTTTTGAATCCCAGGTTCTGGGTTCAAGTCCCAATGTCTGCAAGATGCCTAATGGCTGACAGCCTCTTAATGACATGTTTCTGAAAAAAACACACTGTAAATGTCTTTGGATAAAAGCATCTGCCAAATGGCTAAATTGTAAATGGTAAATATATAATGGCAGATAGACACTTTCTTCTGCTGCTGTAGACCTTGATAGTTAAAAAAAATGTACGAACTTCCTGTTGGTTTGGGCAGCAAAACCTGTCCTTACGGGAAAAGTGTTGCGTCCTACTGTGTTAAGTGATTACAGGGATGATTTGAGACAATATAACCCATGAGGTCGTACCTTCAGAGGTTTGTTTACTATCGCTGCCTCGCTGTCCGCTCAACACCAACATTTTGGTGTTGTGTGAAAGTGTAATTAATCACAAGGATAGATTCTGTAGAAGAAAGCAAACCGCACGCCGCCGTGCTTTGTTTTTATGTATTTTTGGACAACAATGGAAGTCTGTGTGTGTGTCGCTAAGTATCTGCCGATCACTAGACAGGTGATGAATGTGATCAGCAGGAAAATAAATTGTTGTGTTTCATCGAGGATAAAAAATAATCGTAGAAAGACACCGACCTCATCCTTCAAGCTTTCATTATTTATAAAACCGCAGTTATTTATCCACGTTGCAACAAGACAGATCTTTCTAAAAGTTGAATTCACAGAGGTAATCTTATACTTCCCCTGTCCAATGCCTCACTTCCCCAATTTGTCATGAAGGTGTACAGAGAATTCCTAAAGAAATGTATCAGGTCATCGCCAGGGCTGGATCCTGATGATTTACAATACCGCCATCTTCATCCTTGAAAGTGACATTTGTGAAAATATTTCAAAGGCTAATAGCCTGGCTCGACGACACTGCAGTAAACACATTGTTCGGCATTCATTTGCACCATGTAAAAAGGATATTTTATCACTACTAAACAGCGGGATAGGTTAAGTATGAATTATAACAACTTATCTCCACACTACCACAATCAATTTCTTTTTCTGTGGGAAAGTGTGAGAGTTCTCTCAGCCCGCTCGTTTCCCTGGCAATTTATAGGGAAGGGGACGAAAGAAAGGGGGAGGCCAGACAAATACAGCACAAATTGGCCACTGTGATTGATGTTCAGAGACCCACCATTGTATTTCAGTGTGCCGCTGTTGCAGCAGAACCAATTAAGGGGAAGTCGGTAGTTTATAACTCCAGGGGCCTAACGTGTGGCAGGCAGGGGGGTGCATCGGCCAGGCACTGAGATAATGATTTGGGAATTCAGTGGGTTCTGCATTAGTGTGAAGACACTATTAACCCCTTCGTGCCCCCCAACACTCCACCCTATTTACCCCAATGTCCATTAAGTCAGTGCTTCAGGGATGGGGGGGTGGAGCCAGTCCAGCCACCCTGTCATCTGCACTGCCGTGGCAACGTCTGCAGCAGGGCTGTGTCATTAGTTCTGTGTTTTGAACAGCTCTTCAAAACAGCCTTCCCTATGGTGAGAGCAGAACTACTAGCGGCCTTCCCCAAGGGTGTTCATTAACTGACCTGGCGCTAAACCAACCCCAAAATATTCGGCCCCATAATCCCCCATAACCCCTCCTCTCCACTCCCGTGTTGCTCTGATATTAGTGTCAGGCTTATCCATTACTCATCCGAAACAAGGCCTGTTTTAAGTACCTCTGCGCTAGCTGTGGCGTCGTCTGTCACTGTGTGCGTGTGTGTGTGTGTATGTGTGTGTGTGCATGTGTGTGTGTGTTTTATTTACTTTTTGACGCAACTGTGCACATTGGAATGAAGCGGCGTGACATTGGTTGTCCTTCTTGTTCAACACGGTAACAGAGCCGCGTGGAGACCGCAGGGGGGCGCCCGGAGAAGCATACAGGAAGGAATTCCGGGGCTGTGATGTGAATCCATCACAATGTGCTCATTGTATTCCCACGCAATAAGCACAAACATGAGAAAGAGTTGCAAAGGCACATGCGCTGGATCTGAATTCATGTGGATTTCCGATTTCATGAGGTGTCCATAATTATTCACGAGGGAGCAGTGGTAGAAAATTGTTAAAACATTTTCAAAAACAAAACAACATGTTTTGCAATAAAAATACACCCACGGTTATCCTTCTGCGAGGGGCTCTCTATCTCTCTCAGGGGTTAGGAATATGTCCGTATGCTGTGTGAATAAGTCCGAGCGGGACGTGGGATTCATCCCCGCTGTCTGCTCTGTGTGCGTAGACGCGGCCTACGACGTGGTCACAGTGGGCGCTCCGGCTGCGCACTTCCAGGGGTTCAAGAACAGCGGTCTGCAGAGGCTCCTGAGCCGCTACGAAGCTGAGAAGAAGAGGTAGGACCAAACAGACCCACAACACACTCACTAGAAGGGCTACTATACAAACTATAACACACTCACTAGAAGGGTTACTATACACACTATAACACTCATTAGAAGGGTTACTATGCACACTTTACCACACTCACTAGAACAGTTATTATATAAACTATAACATACTGACTAGAACAGTGACAGTGACAAATTATACCGCACTCACAATTTGGTTATACAGTTGGTTATATTATATACAGTTGGTTATACACAAACTATAAGAGGTGGTTATACATTCACTATAACAGTTGGTTATGCAAATTATACAGGTTGGTTATACACACGTACAGTAAATATAATAGCAATAGCAGTAGATAGTTCATAGTAATAATAGTAGATAGTAATAGTTATAGAACAACAATAACAGTTGCTTATCGAACAAAGATGGCAGTTGGTTAACGTAGGTAGAAATGGTCTTTCCTACTCCACTGGTAGGACCTCTGTCCAGGATGCTAGAACAGCAAATCACCTTCCTGTTGACCTCTGTTCATGCGGCGTGTTCAGTCTGGTTTTCTCTGAGGTATCTCTCTCTGAAGCTGCTAAAAACTTGTCGGAGTCAACTAAACCATTAGCCTTTGAAGCAACACATACTCATGGAGGAGTCCTCTACTATTTAAAAATACAAGCAAAAGGACGACTGCGCAAATGAATGTCATGCTTTCCCTAATGCCCGAAAACAGAGGTGGGGGGAGGGGTTCAGAGCAAATGAGGTGCCTCATTTGCTCTGAAAAAAACCCTCCATTCTGAATGGCCAATCCTTAAGTTTTGCAAACACACACACACACATTCAATACACATACAAATGATTGCCCACACACATAATGACACTTTGCATACATTGCAGGCTTGATCACGCACCACCCTCGCCCACTTGCTTACAGTAAGGTGCAGCCGTATCAGCAGTACATGTTTGAATTGTGCTGCTGCTGCTCTTTTGAATGCAGGGTGGCAGTACATGTGGTGAGAGGATCCTGCGTCCACGCTCACTTGAGTGATGCCGCAGGAAATGAAGAGTGATTTTTTCTGTAAGCCCTTCGCATGGATTGCAAAGTCATTACAAAGCACGCCAGTTCCAATTAGCTCCACGGGAGTTTGGAGCTCAACAATAAAAAAAAGGGAGGATGAAGTGGGGTTATAAAAACACAGCGTTGATGGGAAAATGGTTGGAGGCCTCCGCACGCGGGAGCGAATTTGCTGAAGATGGTCGGTTTTATCTGCTTACATGCGCTATACTATGATGATAAGAGTTTTGCATATTTTTTTGTATGAGAGTCCACTGAAGTGAAATAATTTTCTTTTGAATGAGAGATTAGACTTGAATGAGTTCCGCTGGGAGACGGCACTTTTTTTGTTTCATATTTGACTTAGTTAATGACTCACTGTAGCTTGAAGTTTCCAATTTTCCGCCTGGCTGACCAGTGTCGGCCTTCAATGAGCCTCTGCCGACTTTGACCTGGAATCCTGCCATTTTGTCACTCATCGTCAGAAACAGGAATAAATTCAAACTTGATGTTTCCGCTTCGAATTGCTGAGTCTTTAGAGTGTCTTTATTTGGTGTAAATGTGTGTTTACTTTGAATGAGATAAACTGTGTGTGTTATTTTTTCCTAATGGTACAACTAAAACTAAAGTATAAATGCACACTGTACTTTGTCGCTAAGTTCTGGCAGTAAAGATGTGAGTTTTGGCACGGCACTTATGTGATCAAATCCCTTTAATAATAATAATAATAATAATAATAATCTCTTTTAAATAATTTTATGAGAGCTTGTTTGTGATGATGTTAACACACGTCCACACACACACACACACACACAACTACCTATTATGTTGTTTATCAGCATATCTATCTGGCTGATTTCAAAAGAGGAACATTCAGCCAGATTTAAGATGTTGTCATTCAACCGACACTGCTACTCCTACTGCTACAACAAAGAAAACATTGAGGAAACAAACGAAGAAGAAAAAATGGGCTGGTGTTACCAAGAAGGCAATAAAAGAGCCATTCGTCTTTGTTCCCAAGACACTGAGGAGAGGGAGGGAGTTCTTCCCATAGCCATTAGAAAAGAAGAAATCTGCAATGGGATAACTTGGCAGACCACAGCGGTGTGCAGTGTGGGCTGTCTCTGTATGGCTAGGGGTTTAATCAATATCTGTCCTTAGTATTCCATTGGAAACCCCAGTGCAAATGTACACACAGAGCAAAAAGCATTTATCTTTCATTAATGTATGTACTCCCACTTAAATTGTGCTTTTGAAAAGTGTTTGTGTGTGGGGGGGGCTGCAGTTTTTATCTGTGTTTAATTGAACCTCCTGGACATAGCTGGTGAGGCGCTGATTGGGCAGTATCTGTTGTTACCAAACTACTTTCAAATGATTCTGCCATTATTGTTCAATGGAACAACACCCACTGGATAGACCGCGTGTGTGTGTGTGTGTGTGTGTGTGCGTGCACGCACGTGTGTGTAGTGTAGTGTAGTGGGATGCAAAGTGGATAAAGAGGATAAATGAAAGGCAGGGACCTTCTGTTCCACAGCTTTTCTGTAGAAAACATTGTGCATTCACCCTCGCCAGAACGTGTGGTCTTGCATGCTGTCCAATACAATCGGAGAAAAGTGTCGATTAATTGTACTCCAACAAAGTGTTTACGATGCATTTGTGGGACAGACTGGAGGGGGGTAGACTTAGATTTTGGGTACAAACTGGATTGAACACATAGTGGATAGAGCCATTTGGCTCTTGAGTTCACAGGACTTGGTCGCGTGGCCACCCTTGCAAAGTAAGCTGGCTCTTTTGGCCGGTGGTCTGAGAGGTTCAGGCGGAGGACATTGGCACTGGTCTGAAGCATCTCATAGACAGACAACAGCTTGAACACACAGTAGTGACAGCCAGCTCCAGGCTCTCTGTCTCTCTGTCTCTCTCTGTCTCTCTGTCTCTCTGTCTATCTGTCTCTCTATCTCTCTATCTATATATATCTATCTCCCTCTCTCTCCCTCCCTCTCTCTCTCTATCTCTCTCTCTGCCTTTCTCTGTCTCCCTCTCTCTCTCCCTCGCTCTCTTTCTCCCTCTCTTTCTCTCTATCTCTCCCTCTCCTCTCCCTCTCTCTCTCTATCTCTCTCCCTCTCTATATATATCCCTCTCTATCTCCCTCTCTCTCTCTGTCTCTCTATCTCTCTCCCTCTCTCTCTCTGTCTCCCTCTCTCTTTCTCTCTCCCTCTCTCTCTCTCTCCCTCTCTTTCTCTCTATATCTCTCCCTCTCTCTCTTTCTCTCTATGTCTGTAGCAGAGTA
>OMKN01065576.1:0-21132 GCA_900302345.1 Melanonus zugmayeri
TATCGCCATTATCATAATATTGACATATTGAACACGACAATATTATCGGCTCACAATCAAAATAATAAATACACGGCGCTAAAGCAGCAGCACCATGACAACCAGTGGACGGGTACAATACTTGACTGACACCGGATCACACATTACTTCTTCAGACGAGAGCCTGACACCGTGCCTATGGAATACTTCTCCGTGACCCCCAAACACGACCCCTCGACAAACGCATTGTGCATCATCTGTTCTCCGATTATCGTGGTGGATTTGTGGACGAAATGTGTAAATCTGCCTTTCCTTCAGTAACCCTGTTTAATCCATTCTTTAATGGCGTGTGTGTGTGTGTGTGTATTGGGGTCTTTGTGGGCGAATATCAATCCACCGAGTCTTAGACCGCATCCCTCCCTCTCTTGCTTTATTCAAGCAGAGCACCCCTCCACTTCCTCTTTGTCTCCTTCCAGCATCACTCTCTCTCTTCTTTGCGAAAAAGAATGACATCATCGATGGAGCCGTCGGTGTGCCAACCAAAGTCTGCCCTCTAACAGGTTCACGTTAATAAGAGCTCAGAGAGAGAGACGGTGGAAGACGGAGAGTGAGAGACACTCCTTTTGTATAATTGCTCTACTGTTAAAATAATGGTTTAATAAAAGCGAAAGTGTCAGTGGTTTACAAAGCGTTAACAAGATAGGTCTGCAATGCCAGTGCTGCGGTCTTCGAATGTTCAGCTAAATAGAAAATGTTTTGTTATGGAGAAGGAATATTTGAATAACAAAAAATATATAGAAATATATATCCAATAACCTCGGACGCATTTCATTTCCTCCCTTGACCCTCTTAAATATCCATCTAAAAAAGGGAAAGCAATTATAAGAATCTTAGCAAATTCAGTAGACACTCGAAAAAAAAAAGAAACCCACAGAACTGCAATAAAGCGCTAATGTAACAAACAGACTTTGGAAACCATCATGAATAGTTAACCAAGAATTTCAAAGTAACTTAATAAAATAGGATTTGTGCCCGTGTCCCGTTTTTAATTTCTGCTGCCGTTCTTGGTTTCCACTGGGGAGATCTCCCCGTCTCTTCCACCAACAGAATAATTGAATTATGCATACCAAAATGACCTATTTTGTCAAGATAGGCCTACTACTCAGCACGGCTGCTGCAGACAGCCTTGAACAAACTCTACAAAGAACACACGTCCCCCAAAACGCCAAATTCAGTTAAATCCCTGTAACGGCTAAATGTTGCGATGCTACACAAACATTTTTTTTATTCACTAGGAAGGTAACCAAGTAGACTGAAGATTATTTGAATTATGCATACTAAAAATGACCCATTTTGCTGGTCCTCTGTGATGCTGCAGGAATTAAGACACATGAGCCTCCAGCTGAGGCAACTGGTTGGTACATGTTGAGCAATTCAGGCCACTTGTGCTGGTGGACCAGGGGAAGGTTTATGAGACCAGGCCATACTGTTATTGCAGATTGCACTGTTAAATGCCACATAGTTAAATGTTAAATCACACATCGTCCATCATCCAGTCCAATCGCCTTATGGATCATCCTACAGATTTGCAAAAGATATGTCTAGTTTGCCGTTTTATTCTGCACATTATTTATTCTGCACAAGATCCAAGTCCAATGAAATTGCATTTAGCATCAAACTAAATACACACAACGTATGTAAAATGTGTTTCTTTGAGATGGGGCATTTTTGCACTTGCAGGAAATTGCAAGAACAACACGCAGCCATATAATTCACAACACTGGTGTCCAAATACTAATCTTCAAATTAAAATAGCGCAGTGGAGTGGGGTTAGCCAATATAAGCATGACCCCTTCCTAGTTCAGTCAGCAGATGGCAAAATGAATAGGGCTACAAAGCTTCGACTGTACGCCTCCAGTTCAAGCTCCATTGACAGCTAATATCAACCCTGCTAAAGTATCCCGGACTAAGTAAATAATCGGCTGCATACCCAAAAGGCAATATGCTGTAGCGGGGCCAGCTTCCATTATCCCTCTGGATGAAAATATTGAATTCCCCCTTTTGGGACCAATGGTGTGTAACAAATAAGAGGGAAATACAAAAAAAAGCCACACTGAAGCAGAGTAAATTCAAGTTTAAAAACACCAAGTTTTCACCATGTTACGGACTGGCGTCAAACCGAATTCAAGGGGCTTCATGTAGATGTCCTTAAATGTGACTCGCCGTTCTTCTCCTAGTCCATTAAAAAAAGTCCTAGTTCGAGAGGATTCTGCTAATTATTAGGGGTGAAACGGTTCACAAAACTCACGGCTCGGTACGATACAGTGGTGTCACGGTTTCGGTACGGTTTCGATATATCGCCAAATTTGTATTTTGATTTTCCATGTATTATTAACGGCAAACAACATGGATAGCTTGGCTTCCAGCAGCACATGGAAACAAACCAAAACAGTAGGGCATGCTTCTCAACATTTCAACAAGGAATACATAGATTAGCGGCATATGGCAAAATTAAGTCACACAGCAGTGCCTTAAACAAAATAGGACCACTTGAAATGATTAGTATATCAACATGAATTAAAAGTGTGACTGGGCTTTTTGTCTCCCAGTCTGCCATAAAGAAATGAGGAGTATGGTAGCTCTCTGTAGCTCTAGACGTCCAACTGTCTGAGTTAGCGCGAGAGAAGGCTTTTCTGACATCATGTAAATCTTTTGTTTTGTTGTATAAGGCAGGTATAGCTGTCAAAATGTGTGCGGGAGGTTATAGTGTATCACAGGTCAAGCACTTGAAACATATTCTTGAACCCTGTATTCTTACAGGGTAAGAATACAGTACATATACAGTACACACCGCTATTGCTGTGGTGATCTCTTTGGACCGGCTACCGGAATCAGCCTCATGTTGTTGCCCGAGGGCCGCGGGAAGAAGTTGCTGCTGTTCGGTAGCCGTTTCATTTGTTTGCCTGGTCCCGCCGATTGTCTCATCAACGTGTTCACTTGAGACGCGTTAGGACACTCTGCGCGACCACGCTCCATTGTTGTCCTATGGAGAAAGGGCCGTGGCAATTTCAGGTAGGGGAGGGGCCATGTGCCCGGGGTCCTGCTTCGAAGCGTATATATGTATATTTCTTCATTGACTGCCAATTGTAACAAATACTAATTGCACTTCACAGCGGACATCCATTTAATGAAGGCTGAAATAAAATGGTTCAAGAGCAATATCTTGTTTATAAAATATTAAAAATGTCCATATGCTTATATGAAGCAAAATACAAGGACAATTAAGGAGGTACTGTTTGAGACTTATTGCAATTGTTGACTGCATGCACCATGTAATAAGCGTCCTGCAGGAAATTGGGAATTGGCCTGACTCACTTTGTAAACATTACACTCCATTAAAATAGCCATACAATACTGGACATCTCAGTTTTGACAAATATTCACATACAGATGATGAAGCAGCTTAAAATTATAAAAAATAAAATAAAAAGATCCATTTGGATCGCTTTACCATAGTGCCACATGGCACTCAGACCAGCAATAGACAACGCATTTAGGCCAAGCTAGGCTATATCACGGCTCACCAAAGTCCCATACAATGCTAAGGTCTCTTATCACAATATTGACATTGGCCGGTACCAGTATCGCCCAGCTTCTGCTCTGCACCACAACCGCCATATAGGGCGACACTTGCATTACAGTGTGTGATAATATGTGCTCCTCGTTAATCTTGTCACTTTTCACATGTTTTAATTGACAGCACATGGTTGTGTTTTATGCCACATTCTCTGCGATAGTTCATTTGTTTTCACATGCAAGTGACAGCCAAGGGGTTTTCATTCACTCTCTGACTCAAAGTTGAAGGGGGGCTTAATGATTTATCTTTCTCCAATAATGTGCAATGCAGTTCAATAAGTTGAACTGGAGTTAATATGGCCGTGCTCTCCCATGCTGCCTATTCCCTCTGTATTCTGAGGGGAAATCATGGCATTGCAAAGATGCATTGCTCAATTTCTGCACGTCCCAATTTAGACTCATACTGACAATTCTTTGTTGTCATTACAAACTGTGAAAAGGCTGACTATGGTTGCAAAGCTTGTTTTTGCAACACTGCATCAGGTCAATTGACATGCCATTACAATTATCTTTAGATGTATCCAGTTGTATTATATAATATACATTATATAAAGCACAGACGTGCATTTGATTTAATAAAACAATAAATATTGCCTTTCCCGTTAGGTTATTATCTGCCAAGAATGGTATCACACACTGCCTACAGTGACCTTTGGTCCTGGTAAATTATACCCGACTACCATGTATTAGCGTTTCCACCAATAAGAATCTAGGACCAAATCATTCCTAGAATAAATATTCATCATAGTGGCAACCCTGCCCAGCTCCCCCGAATCTGACTAGTCTGAGGTCCACTGTCCACTGGAGTACATTCAATCTAACACAGTACTGAGATAGGCTGGGTAATAGCAGCTTATACAAGGACGACTTACAGTAGACCTAATCATTGCATGGACATATTTGTATTTAAGGGAAGTTAACCAAGTCTACCTCATTTGACTAAAACGTGACAATCGATCAAGGCGCTTTGTGTTCACTCGTGCAAACTTTTCACTGCGTCAATATTTGCAAACGGAATTGATGTTGTAGGTATCAATAATTGAATGTAAAAGACGCACATTAAACAACTAGCACGTAGGCCTACTTGCCAAAAACGTTTCCGTTCCTCTGGCTAGGACAGTGAAAACTATCCCAAACCCGAGTGGTCAAATTGACTCCATGTGCAAATAAGCAAAGCAACGTGGAGCCAAATAAAGCGATCGCAGGTTTAAAGTAATCAAATACGTTGTCGAATAACCCTACGAAAACCCGTCTCGCTATTGCTCACATTTAAACAGCGACACCGTTTAAATAGCGACATCACGTTAACGCACCGTGGATCGGCACGTTTTCTAAATTCAAGATAATCAAGTGCAGTTTTTAACACTGAAACGCAACGACTATCGGTGGGGGTTCGTTGTCTAATATCAGAGGTCTCGCTCACACTGCGTCTTATCCGTCTGCGCTCTTGCTGATGCAACGCCAATATAACCACAGACGGGCTGGCGGAGCGCGGCTCGCGAACCAGCGACGCGGGCATCGAGCTGCGTAACCATACATTAATATCCCGACGACTGCGCGTTGAGCTCTGCGTGTCGTGCGACTCGCATGTAAACGTGCGCGAGCCCGGCGCACGCTCGGCGGTTTAGATGTGCGGTCGGAACGGTGCGACGTCGCAGTAAAAGCGTGCACGAAAGTTCGCAAACGCTCGTCGCTTTCGCCGCTGGCCGAACCTCGCAAAAATACTGTACGTTTTTTTGTCGAACAAAAAAAAAGGATACAGGTCAGGTCCAAGTCAAAGCCGTCTTCTTGGTAGCGCCTTTTGTTTCGGCTTACTATCTCTTTGATAATGGCAGTCATGTCGGTGCCTTAAAGTCTTTTTACACAGTCTACAAAAAACGTTAAATTATTGTCTGCTTTTGCGGTGCCGATGGTCCTCTTTCGCCGTCCCGTCGTTTTTCGGGGGGACGGTTGGACCGACGGAGCGGCTAGCTAATGACAGCTAGCGCACAGCCCGATATGACTTGGCTAGCTGCACACACAAAAAAAATCCCTTTTCACGGGGGCGTCCTTTATATCTCACCCGAAACAACCAAAACCGCCATATTTCTCACGTGCACCGGGTAGAAATCCTCACACAAACTCTAGGACGCCGAGCAGACGTTGTTGTAGCCGTTGACTGGCTACGCCGCGCGGCCGGGGGGACGGCGGGGTCTAGCCGTTGGTGCCGTCGTCTTCTGGGTCGGAACCACGCAACGTCGGGGACTGCACCCTTCTGTCACTGCAGGCCCCGGATCTCCTGCTCCGTCGGGTGAACGCTAAACCATCCGCGGCGTTCAGGAGGAAAATAATCCCGCTATCCAAAACGGTTGATAATCCAAACGGACAAGTCCAAGTCGCTGATTTTACCAAAGACGCCGTGGTTGAATGCAGGTGAGCGGAGAGAAAAAAATCTCTCTCCGATTTGCCTGAAAAAAAGAAGTGCAAGTAGCAGTCACTATCACTACCGACTGCCTGCTAGTTGTGTTAGCTCGTAGCTGTCTGGGGAAAAGCGGTCTGCCAGCGAAACGAGGTTGCCACGTTGGGGCGCTGCTATCCCCCTATTCCCCCGGTTACTGTCTCTCAAATCTTCACGAGAATTCAATATAACATGGCATCCCGCGTGGTTGATTAACTCAAGAAAATGAGGTAGGCTATACATCCCAGCAGCGTTTAACACAAGCTTTTCTGTATTCTTTCTTTATTCACAGTTCATATTCACGGTTCATGACCCTGAAATACCTGCTACTTGAATGATGAATGAATATGGAGACATTATAGATGTTATTGCCTTTATCCCTCAAAAAGATATGTTACATATAATGTATAATGTATTAATTTAATGTTAAATCGAACCCACATTTTGTATAGATAACTATATATATAACTATATATATATTAGTAGATACCATTTTAATTGCAACAAATCAAATATTATATAAGATTGACAGACATAAATCACGCCAAGTAACCAAATAAAATATAACATAACAGATACTGATAGCAAGATTAAATGTGCACAATGACAACAATATGCACTGCACAAATCAATTAGTGATGTTACATTCATAGCTAAGCTGTTTGATATAATTATTCTTTTTTTCAAGTTTTTAACTAAAAATAGAATACTGTGTGAAAATATCTCTGGTAACATTAACTCGCATGGTGTGTTTTGGCAGAGGTTTTGACTTCCAGCCAACAGGGGACAGCGGAGAAATACATTTTGGTTTCATTGAGAGAGTTTAGTATTTTTGTTATGTTCTTTTTCCTTTCCTTTCCTTTTTTTTGATTTTCTATCTGAGGATCAGCCCTCCCGTCCACGCGGGGGCAGTACCGCCCCGACGGAGCGGCCCGCCGCCCTCCACCGGCTCACGCGACGAAGAAGACACTCACACGCCGAGCAGGACACTACATGGGAGTGTGACGAGGTGAGTTTCCCGTCACCGTTTCCTATCTAAACGGGCAAATTGAACGTTTTCGCGAACCTCTGAATCTCCTCACGTTTCTTATCAGCGCGACGCTTTCTTACCGAACGCGCCCCCGGTGGCGGCGGCGCGCGGGGGGTCTGTAGGCGCGCGCTGGTCGGAAGGTCAAGCTAACGCTAGCGACGCACCGAGTCAAGCTGCTGTTAAACTTTCGTTTTGACAGCCGGTGTGTCTCCACGTACTTCATGCATCTCCACGTACTTCATGCAAACTAAAACAAGAAATTGCACGTGTTTGGATACGAAGCGATTTTCTGAGTTGGATACTCGAAAGTAGAGTAAATATCTCTTCAGTTTCACACGTTTTCGGAACTGTACCTAATTCATGTTGCACCGCAAACATTGTGACACATCATTATATTATGACACATCTCCAAACACTTCCCATTTCGTTCAACATCTGACGCATTAACTCACGAATTCAGTCAACGTGTGCACGAATACACCAGTGTTACTAACGTGTCACGTTTAGTAAGCACAGCGTTCAAAGTGATTACAAATACTGAGCAAACAAGTGTGATTTTGATCTCATTTTCTTCACGATCTCTAATGACATCTTACTTCAAGAGTTGTTACTAACATTTTGAATAATGTCATGGTTAATAACATACTTGATGAATGGTTATCCTGTTTGTATTAAAGGCACCGTTTCTACAATGTTGATTTTGCTAAAGCAATTGAGAAAAAGTTAATGCAGTATGCTTTAAAATGCATTTAATAGGTGTTGTATCAGATTGCACTATTACATCTATTACATCATATATAATAATTGTGTGTGTGTGTGTGTGTGTGTGAGAAGGGAATGCATTTTTGACATGCAGTACAATATGCTTTGTGTCTTTCAGTGCCATATTGGAAAGATGGTTTTAAAAGAGATTCCCACTGAAAACATTACTCGCCCCCTGGGACGTAATGAGGTCATTGGCCTGCTCTTCCGCCTGACCATATTTGGGGCTGTCACGTACTTCACAATAAAATGGATGGTGGACGCCATAGATCCCACCAGGAAACAGAAAGTAGAGGCACAGAAACAGGTATTGTGTGTGTGTGTTGGCATACATATGCAGAGTGGCTGTACCTTACCTTAAATTACTAGCCAAATAAACAACTGATAATGGTGTCCACCTGATCTCTAACCTCATTAAAATAGGCATTAGCACAAAGAAACTCAGTATAAAGTCTCTGTCTCTCTCTCTCTTCTCTCTCTCCCCCTCTCTCTTTCTCTCTCTCTCCCCCTGTGTGTGACAGGCGGAGAAGTTGATGCGTCAGATTGGAGTGCAGAACATCAAGCTGTCCGAGTACGAGATGAGCATCGCAGCGCACCTGGTGGATCCGCTCAGCATGCAGGTACACACACACACACTCACACACTAAGCCTGCTTGGCACATGGGCGTAACACACACAGCAACAGATCCTCACGACCAAATCCAGGTTCATGTATTGTCAAATGTACAGCCTTACCGTCTGCCTTCACATGATTACACTTGATTACCACGTTCAACTAGAAGTACGGCATAGCTGCAAGATGGGGTCCCAAATTGTAACTGCGCGCACAACCTGTTTTATCTGTCAATCATTGTATTTTTTAAATTTACATTTAAATGAGTTGCAGAGTGCTGCTTTGAACGTTCATGGTTACGAGTTATGAGGTTAAAGTGTGATTAGAGATGCTGTTCTTAAATGTATGCTTGTGTCTCCTCCTCGTTTCTCCTCCCCATGTCTCCTCTTTTCTTCTTACCTCGTCCCCTTTTCTCTTCCCGCCCTTCACTTTCTTCTCTCTGTTCTCTTCACTGTCTCCTTTTTTCTCCTTTCTCGTCGTGTCTCTCCTCTCCTTGTCTCTCCTTTTCTCTTCTCTCCTTCTCTCATCCCATCTGCTGGTTCTCTCCTTGTCTCTCCTTTTCTCTTCTCTCCTTCTCTCATCCCATCTGCTGGTTCTCTCCTTGTCTCTCCTCTCCGTGTGTCTCCTTTTCTTCTCTTTATTTTATCCTCTCTTCCCTCGTGTCTCCACTCTCCTCCCTTCACTCGTGGTCAGATAACATGGCGGGACATCGCCGGCCTGGACGAGGTGATCACTGAGCTGAAGGATACCGTCATTCTGCCCGTTCAGAAGAGACACCTCTTCGAAGGATCCAGACTCCTCCAACCGCCCAAAGGTAAGGAGGAGGTGAGAGCGTTTGTGTCTCTCAGTCTGAAAATATGATTACAAGATGAAACGTTTTTTACTGATGAAAAATAAAGTGGGATATTTGACTTGATGGTAATACAGCTTAAATAGATTTAAACTGATTTTCACTGATTTTCGGCCAGATTTCTTTTTCAACCGTTTGTTATATTAAAAATAAACCGATAAATTCTGGGATTATTTGGAAAAATAAAAACCCCAAACTATGAGAATCCTTGAAAATCGTATCTTTTGTAGAGTAAATGGTTAAATCTAAAAACCAATAAATAAATGAATGGATGAGTTTTTGAGTGGCTAATATTGCTTTTATCTTAAACTGTGTCTCACTTTGCGGGGGTTTAGGTGTACTGCTCTACGGCCCGCCCGGGTGTGGGAAGACTCTTATCGCCAAGGCGACAGCCAAAGAGGCGGGCTTCCGCTTCATCAACCTTCAGCCGTCCACGTTGACTGACAAGTGGTACGGCGAATCCCAGAAGCTGGCGGCTGCTGTCTTCACACTGGCTGTCAAACTGCAGCCTTCCATTATTTTCATCGATGAGATAGGTCTGTGTTATAACTATAAGGTTATAAATATAACGTTATTTTTGGGTAAGCCGTTCTTTGTTGTTTTTTTCCACTTCTTGACAAATGAATGATAAATAAATGGTTTGTTCATGTTTAGACTCGTTCCTGCGCAGCCGCTCCAGTAATGACCACGAGGCCACCGCCATGATGAAAGCCCAGTTCATGAGTTTATGGGATGGCCTGGACACAGACTACAACTGCCAGGTAGATGCTAGTTGTTGTCTCCTAGGTTGTAGGTGTGGGTTCAGGAATAGGCCAGACTAGCCCCAGCTCAACTGGACTAGACGCCCCTCCCGTTTCCAAGTGTCTGTGTTTTGGATCAATGATTATGAATCAGAAAGCGTTCTTTACAGTGTGCCGCCAGTTCTGAGTTTAAACCACACTCTAATATGTGATGCATTGAATACAAATAGTTGACTTTTGTGTGTGTGCGGTTTTATTTCCATATCATCCCCATTGTGTTCTTTCCATCTTTTTTTCCTTCCATATTTATTTTTCTCTCTCTCTCTCTCCCTGTCTCGCTCTAGGTAATCATAATGGGCGCCACCAATCGTCCTCAGGACCTGGACTCTGCCATCCTCAGGAGAATGCCCACCAGGTTCCACATCAACCAGCCCGTGAGCACAACGCAATGAACCCATTGATGGGAATATATTGGTCATGAAGTGAAATCACGAACGCCCGTTCAACTCTCTCTCCGTCTCCTTCCAGGGTGTTGCGCAGAGAGAGCAGATTCTCAACCTGATCTTGGACAATGAAAGTGTAAGTCAGAACCAAAACATGACTTTTGACCTTTCCAGCTGATGACCTACAACTTCAGAGACAAAACATGTCATTCCTTCTTTTATAGCCTTTTGTAACCCATGCGACGGATCACATCGCCAAGTGATATTGAATGTCGCTCAAAGTGTGTGTGTGTGTGTGTGTGCGTCTGTCTCAGGTGGAGGAATCGGTGGACCTCTCCGACATCGCGCAGGACACCGAAGGCTTCTCAGGAAGTGACCTCAGAGAGATGTGCCGCGACGCCGCGCTGCTCTGTGTCCGAGATTTTGTGCACACACAGAAAAACGACAGGTACCGCCGCATGACCCCCCACGCCGCATGACCCCCCACACCGCATGACCGCCACGCCGCATGACCCCTGTCTGTCTCTCTCCCTTCAGTCCAACAGAGGACTACATCCGGCCCATCCAGCAGTCCGACCTCCAGAAGGCCATCAGCAAGATGCGGAAGTCCAAGTGCGCCGCGGGTCAGAACCCCCTCATGCACATGGGGTTGGACTGAAAACACTCACACACACACGACCGGCTGTAAGATTTCATTTGTCGTATCGTCATATAATTTGACAAACAACGTACAACTCATACATCATCTCACCAACGCATACGGGGAGGTGGCGCCAATTTCTTCCTGACCTCCGTGTTCCTCTAAGTTGTCCCGTTTAAAGTGTTTCACACTGTTGTCCCCACGTGTGACATGAATGAGAAGAAAGTGTATTGATTATGACTCGGCGTATTGACAGTGTCTACGGTGTCAGGATCTAGAAAACAATAAAGGATCAAACGTACAGTAAAGCAGTCAGGCATTTTTTTATATTCAATTCCTCCCGAGAGATTACGTAATTTAAGGCCATTGCTGTCACTCAAATAGTGAAGCGTGAGATGGACTATATGCAAAATTATACCATCTCACACCACAAAGGCGTTGTGGAAATGTAATGTGAAATAATAATTTGAGTTACTGTAATTGAATGCCACGCAAACCTTCCAGTAATTACAAAAAGAGTATATTAAGTAGTTTTAGTGATGCACAAAGAGGAAGTCTTGTATATTGATGTCATGCTCAATATCTCAACTATTGAAGACTGAACCCTAAGCCTAAAGTTACTCATTAGAAATCTGTAAATAATGCAGGATTTTGGGAACAAAGAAAGAAATGCTTGTCATGGAATTGATTCCCTGCTCGATTTCATACAGAAGCAGGACACACGTGGATGTTTGATGGATTTGACATGATTGTCCTGAAACATGATGTATATGACACTTAATTCACATTTTCTTAGTTCATGAAAATATTAAGATCGGAAGAGTTAATATAAGAGAGATACGTTATTTTTCCTCATTTGCTATAATGTCCAGTCACAAATCATATATCAGTCACATTCATTGTTTTTGCAGTAGAAACCCTGTAAATGTTTGCTATTTTCATGAAGTGTACTTTTTTAACGTTCTGTATTTCAATGAATTCTCTGGGTTAAGAAATGTCATCTTGCGGTTTTCAGGTAAACCCATACACTGCAGTCACCTGCTTATAGCAAGAGCAGTTGTACCTATTGAGTTATGTACATGCTTGTAAATAGGTTCACATTGTTGAGATTAGTATGTACCGGTAAAAGCACTTGAACTAAAGTTTTACATTCTAAGTTAAGGGTTTGGCAGATTTGAGTTTCAACTCAGTTTAAAAGGTGATTTAAAAAGGCTAGTTCTAGTTGATTTGGAGGATTTTAGATGCATGGGGGAAGACATTTCTTTTATCTTGTTATGTAAAACGGGTAAAATGCCAATATGAGAAAGCACTGTCGAGAGAAGTGCTTTGTATGGAGGCCTTAGTGATGCATTACCTCTGAGGACATTACCTCTGAGGACCTCCACAGAATGAGAAGAGGGGAAGAAGAATTGAGGACAGTCAATGTGCATTCAAAGCTTTGTTTTATTTTGTATTTTCCTTGTGAATATAATGTATGAATACAAAAATAAATCTTATCGTGGATGTTTTATGAGTAGGCTGACATTTTCAGTTGAATGTGTTTTATATTTTTGTCATTGGGCTGGTGTGAGTTTTGGTTCTGATACATTAAAAATACACAAGATGCATGCATGTTGTCCAATGCGTCACTCAATTTTTGGTATCTAGGATCACTCAAATTGAGTCCGTTTAATCACACTACAATCTCTTTGTAATAGCGATTTGGATTGGTCTTAAATTAACAAAAGTAAGTCACCCATTATTTGGTTTGATTAGCAAGCTATGTAATTGTAATGCTGTTTCAACTTCTAATCTGAAAAACATTAAAGCTTTGAATGAAAAAAGGCACATTTTGGCATCCATCTCACAGCTACAATTTCCATAGAAAGTATCCTCACACCAAATATCACGGCAAAAAAATAAAAATCAACTACTGCAAAATTGAAAACTGGCATTTCACTATAAATTAAATAGCTACTTTGGTAATGATTTAAAAGCAACAGTAAAACCCAGTGTTTAACTCGGTGTAACAAACAGCCCACACACTCAAATCTAACTTGAAGAAAAAAGAATCAATTACAATTATATAACAGTATTGTATAACCAGAGTTACATCACTTCATTACTAGTGAAATATGAATAAATAATATTTTTCTAACCGATCCCATGTGTAAATTCAGGAATTTTCCAATAGGAATGTCACTAGTCAAAAGGAAAACTAATTCAAGAAATCTCAGTCAAATCCCACAATATTTCAATACAAATCACCCATACCATAAATATTGCTCAAAATGGACCCTAAAGCCTTAAAAACATAAGAACAATTAAAGATAAATTAATTAAAATTTGGAGGTGTTCGTTGATCACGTTTCACCAAAACGGTTATCAATTCTGTAGGAGTCAAACTTAAGAAAAAGCTTTCATGTTTGTTTGCTAAAGCAGCTGCCATAGTAATGCCCCTTTGTTCATTCAGAATAGGCTTGACCCGGGGAACCTATTGGTGAGCCGTTCTCTATAGTTCAGTGTTTCCATGGTGACCGTGATGCTGCGGCTGGATTCCAACCTCGCACTCCTTCTGGACGTCGCATCCCTCCAGCAGCTCGCGGTACCTCTGGCGAACGTCCCGGTACAGGGGCGCCTTCTTCACCGCCGCCAGCCCCGGGAACCGAGCCGGCGTCTCGTTCAGGAGGAACTGCAGTCGGGGTCCGTCGCGACAGTCGTACAGGACGAAGAGCATGTTGGCGGCATAGGGGACGATCCCACTGGTCCGGAAACTTCTTCCTGAAAGAAAAAGAAAGTGGGGGAGAGGATTCACATTTAAAATTAGTTATAAAGTTTATTGTTTTTGACTTACTACGATGATTAGATTTCTGATTATTATTATTATGTTTGATTAGGTGCCATCACATCATCATTTTAATCATTTAATCCTTTGTCAGACATTAACAATTACATTCAAAACCTTTTTTGTATTATACATTATTATATTATATAATAAAATACAAAAACACACAACCATGCTGTTTGGAGTAGTTGTCTGCGGTGGGCGGGGCCGGGTCCTTGTAGAGGCCCAGCAGGGAGAGGAGGGGGAGCAGCGTCTCGCCGTGGCCCACCTGGACTGTCACAGCCTCGGGCAGCTCCTGGCCCAGCCTGGGCGGAGGGGACGAACACACAAAGGAGATGACGAGCAAACATGGGAGGAGATGTTAAGGAGAGTTGTGTCACCCACAAGTCTTTTAAGCTCCTTGGAGGGGAAAACAATATATTTGATTCAATATTTTAAGAGAGAGAGAGACACCGGCTAAATATGGAAATAGTTTTCTTGTCAAAAGGTTTTCTGTCCATGCCTGTTTTCTCCAGCATTTTCTAAATGCTGTCCATCCACACTAAAGCAGCATTTTCGCCATTTTACTTTAAACGCATGCCCAGACCACCGATGTCTGGATCACATCACGATTCTACGTCATCGTTTTCAGAAATATATAAAATCCTTTGCCCATATACACGGCAACACAAAGCCAGTGTTTGTTGATTCTTCCACTTTAGATACTTTGATCAAAAAGTTTTCGGTGTTGGAAAAAACACTGGTTACTGTGGATGGAAGACTAAAAGGGAGGGGGGGGGAAAAGATGTGTTTTTACTTATTTAATCAACATAGTGCAGACGAAAGCGAGAGAGAGAGTGAACAACCTGAGGTGCTGTACGGCCAGCTCCAGCCTGGTGAACAGGTCATGGAACAACACACAGCTGGACTTGCTGTTGATGCTGTGGCCGTGACCCCTCTTCCAGTACTGCTTCAGATCATTCTTATACTCCAACACCTGGAGAGAGACGGGAGAGAGAGACAGGAAGAGAGAGAGATGGGAGAGAGAGATGGGAGAGAGAGAGAGAGAGATGACTTCGGATTACAGATGGAATCGTCGTCCGTCTTCTGTCATGATGGTGTACAATCTCCACGGTACCCACCATGGCGTCTTTCAGGTCGAAGAGGTGGCACCAGGGGGTGTGCAGGGACTTGATGGCGAACTCGTAGGAACACAGGAAGAACGCTGCCTCCACCATGTCTGAGGGGTGGTGGGAGCGATGATGCATTAGCCAACGCTGAATATGACAACTATGAATTGTTGGTCATTTGTCATCATCGAGAGGTTAGGAAGTCTAGGAAGAGGACAGGCGATATTTTCCTACACTAAGGTGTTTTAGGTGCGACCTGGCGTGACGCGTTCGTAGGGAACGTTGAGCTGCCGGGCCATCTTCCTCCGGACTTCCCCCATCTCCGGCCCCTCTTTGAACTTCTTCACCTCCGCCAGGGCGGTCTTGTTGTTCTCCACGCCTTCCACGAACCCGCGGCACCGCTCGAAGAAGCGCATGAGTTCGTCGTTCACCTCGTGTTGATACCACACCTCTGGAAAGAGCGGGGGGAAAGAAGGCATGATCGTCTCAGGACAGTGTTTAGGGCAGCGGTTCCCGACCTTTTTCAACTCAAGGCCCACTTGAAACTCTCAAAAGATTTCGCGGCCCACATCCGACCATAAATAATAAGGACGCCAAATAATGCGTTCTCAGAGCACGGTTCAGCCATGGATGTGATTTTAGCAGAAATACTGACACAAAACATTATGATTGTGGTCTGGCTGGCAAATTAGATAAGTTCCTATCACCAAAAAATCTATGAAATTTGTTTTTAAACCTTTTAAACGTTTTTAAAAACCATTTCGTTTGAAACATTTTTAAAAACACTTTTTTAGAATTACATTTTGTCATGAAAATCATGATGTTTTGCAAATGATTTTGGCGGCCCGCTTGCAGTACCATCGCGGCCCACCAGAGGGCCGAGGCCCACAGGTTGGGAATCACTGGTTTAGGGGTTTCGACTCCCAACGGAAGGGTTCTTCTGGGTTCGAACCCCAATGTCTGCAGTCTACCTGTAGATATCAAGTAATCTGCTCATTAATGTGATGTATCTAATAAAAACGGCACTGCATGCCCCTTTGGATAAAAGCATGTCAAAATGGAGAGAGAGAGAGAGAGACAAATAGACTGGAGAGAATGAGGTGTTTTCCATACACTGTTTTTGCATGAGCTCTTCGTGATCTCCTTACCTTCCACCCCCCAGTGTCTGTGAAGTCCTTCTTGAAAGGCCTTGATGCTGTCCACGCAGCGATGCTTGGAGCTGGTCTGAAAGCGGACGCGCCGACGCCTCAGGTTCTCCGCGCTGAGCAGAGATGGAAACAGCTTGGACAACCGCACCGCCAAATGTCTGTGGTCGTCTCTGCCTTTCTCTACGAGTTTGCCTGGAGGTTAGGAGGACATACAACATGTATCGAGGCCATGGTGTAACACAGGACGACAATATAATCATGATGATCGTTTGAATCAAATGCACAAAGAGGTCTATATATAGGCATCCCTGACAGACATGACATCTGTCCTCACTGTATCTGCTTTGTATAAAAACAATGACTGTCAGTCACATCATGACTGGTGTGCTCATCGGTAGTCCTTACCGTCCATGTCGTCGGTGTACCACATCCTCCAGGAGGTCTTGATCTCGTCCAGCCACGTCCCGTCGGTGGACGCTTCGTTCACCACCAGGTCGTACAGGCGTCGCATCCTCCGTATGTTTTTCACGGTGGGATACCTGGTCCCGTGTCGTATGATCGCAGTCACATGGACGGGCCTACACTCGTCAGACGACGGCGGTATTAAAAGCGATGTATTGACCGATGTAATGTCGTTCAGCAGATAAGGGTTCACTTCTTCATATCGCCCCTTGGTCCCAAAGTAATTGGCTATCGACGGTATGTGCGGGTGTGTGACGGAGCAGTGGGATAGTCGAGTCAAGGCGAGACTGAATGTGGTTAAAATTAAACTTTTTTTGGACAGTATGCGTGTCATTTTGTAGATTCAGATGCACCTTTGTTAATATACGATGGGATATACCGTCTACCTGCTCGAACGAAGGCTAACCCGCTGTCACGTGTCTGTGTTGATGTTCCGTGTGGTCAACTCTGACCTTTACACTCGGCTTCGCTGGCCGGCTAAAACGTTTCCAGGAGTTTAGATTCGAAGGAAAAATACATTACTTAAAAGAGGATTTTCAAACGCACATTTCATTGTGTGTGTATATGCTCAAAACAAGAACTCATCTTGTCCACAAAATGCAGTTATGGGTGAATTTGGGACCGCAGTTATCCAATAGTATGTATCTGCAGAGCCCTACCCACCGTTTCAGTACCCACCGTTTCAGGACCCTACTTCTTCTCTCGGTTAACTGGTACCTTACGCCACGATTACGCCATTATATGGCGGATAGGTATATTCCACCCAAATACTGTAGGTGTATTACACTCAAATATTACTTTCTGATAGTTAGGGTTAGGGTTAGGGTTAGGGTTAGGGCGGGAGCCGAAAGCAGTCGACCCCCCCCAAAGAGGCCAAAGAGGAAGAAGCAGGGGCGACCAATGAAAGTAGTTCTGGGCGTGGTATAGGAGTTATCTAGGGAAATAAATCTCGCATGCGGTCCTTTGTCGTCCAATCCGCTAGGTGGCGCTGATAGGGTCCTGAAACGGTGGTTCCTGAAACGGGGGGGCTCTCCGGCTCTGCGGATATATCCTCAGTTACAGCATCTTCCAAGAGAGGGCAACAGTTAACTATACAAACCTGTGCGACCGCTCTTTCCTACGATGCCGGTGGGTGCGCTCGTTTTACTATCACGGATTCCCCCTACTAAAATGGGCTTGATTGATTTATTTGTATTTTGTCTACAAGATGATTAGACGAGTTTAACAAACCTGTCTTAAAATCTCGCATTCGGGAAATATGAGTCAATATGAGTCAACATTAGGGGTGATAAGTAATTAGTTGATATGGTTATATCACCAAGACATCAAACTCCGTGCAGACCGGCTAACCCTGAGACTAAACCCGCGCGCCTATTGTCGTGTGTGTCAGCATGAGGTGGGATCTCTTTACTCACATTTCCCCCCACTTACAAACTACTATTTTATACACGTTTTGCGCAGCTAGGCACTGTAATACAACTCCAACGTCATTGGAACAAAGCGTTTTATGCAAAATACCCTTTATGGACACTCAAAGCACTCGTTTTGTATTTATTTACATGCCAAACTGTGACTTAGCTTGGAGCGGTGTGCGGTGATGAAACGGTCCATTGAAACCCCAGAGGATGCTCCGAGCACCACGGGACCACGTCTCCCTAAACAGAGGTACAACACAATGAAGCGATGGGCGAATCACTAACTGTCTTTATCTCTCGGTGTATCGGGTGTGTGTGCTGGCCTTGGGCTGGAGCGTGCAACAGACGGATGCTGTGCACGGTAGGGTTAGCTGCATGGCTGCACCGGTATGCTGTGTTGTTCATTGGTTGTTGTGTTGTTACATTGCGTTTGTACATCTCAATTCGACACATTCCCAAACTTGGAGTGTGTGTGTAACGGGGATAGTTGGTCTGTGTGTGTGTGTGTGTGTGTGTGTGTAAGGGGGATAGTTGGTCTGTGTGTGTGTGTGTGTGTGTGTGTGTGTGTGAGATCCAGCCAGCAGTGTGTTTACTTACACATAGCAAATGTTTGGCATAGTTGAGTGAGACGAGAGTGTGTATTACATTAACAGAGATGGGGAGGATGGAAAATGTGACGCGTTCACGTGTGAGCACACAACACACATCTGTCTACACACACACACACACACACACACACACACACATCTGTCTGACAATAGCCGAGTGTTGTCAGACCGGGTCAGCCTCGTGTCAGTGTGTCTTGTGTTCTTCTGAATTGTGTGTGTGCCCCATTTTAAGTGGGAGTCGGAATGTAAGTTACAAGGTAAACCAGGAAGAATGTAATCTCAATAATCACTGCTTTGCTTTTGCAAGACGTTGATATTCCTCCTCTCAAATGCAATGAGCCAGAGGAGCAGACCGTTTTCCCGAGCATCGACTAATAGTGACACTGTGCAGCAGACCCGGTGCCGGCCCGGTAATGGTGTCATCTCTCATCTTTATGGGCCTTGTCTCTTCCTCGACATCATCTAGAACTATTGCAATGTTCTGCTCTGCTGGGCCGGCCGGTTACGTTGGTTCACCCACTGGTTTCTCTGTCTAAAGCAAAGAGCTCTCAATTGTCATTTTTATAGACTCGTGTCTGTCGTGTTTGTAACCCTGAAGGAATTGACGTTTTTAAATGTATTTTTGTATTTGTATTATTTGTGGTTGTATTGACAAGGCCAATAAAAAAAGTACTTTACTTTAGTACTGTAATAATGGGCTTTAACCATAGAAAATAATATGATCTATCTGTTGAAAAATGTAACTAGTTCAGACCTAATAAACAATCCCCAATGTCTGCAGCCGTATACCTCACCCATACCTGCTCCTCAATGACATGTATGTAAAAAGGTTAGCCATAAGTCACTTTGGATAAAAGTGCCCTTTCCCTGGGAAAGATTAACATTCACACACACACATGGCTAAAAGCGCCAGAAGATATCTCTTATTATTGTGTAATTGATACGATTATCACCCGGCACTAAAAACAAACACAACATCAGAGGCCGGAGATGTGGAGATAGAGGAGTGCCAAGTTTGGGATCGGGGACCAACTTGAAACTTAAACAGAAGGGGCGTTATTACACGCTTCAAAGCAACAGGCCATTTATACCGGAAGCCTTGAAGAAATGCATTTCCTATTTAGTTATTTGCGTTCATTCAGGCCATTAAGGAGCAAACAGTTTAGGCATCTTGCTCAAGGAGGTCTACAGGTTGGCTGTGGACATGGGGGATCGAACCCAGTAACTTTTGGCTGAGAGTCAAACACCCTAACCACTATTGTTACTATATACCATGTCCACATACCAGTATCAAATCACAATACTAAATATTATATTTGTATTGTTACTTATTGAGTGGAGGAATAGAAAGGGAGACGGAGAGAGAGACATAGATGGATAGAGAGACATTCATTAGGGAAGGAAAATATGAAGACTGATTTCATTTCCTCAATTTCAAGCAAACCTTGAAAACACATGCTCTTGCTACAGCTATTTGGCTGCTATAATATGTGTGTATTTCAGAGGTAGCAGTGCCGGTAATCACGACATCTACACTGTTTCAATGGAAAAATCCTCCCACTCTCTTTCACGCCTCGATTCTAAAAAGTATTTTCCTCCAAACTGGAGGTGTGTGTGTGTGTCCACGTCTGAATATTGGTGATAATGCTGAATAGTGAATACTATTGGTACGTGTGTGAAAGTGTTACTGTGTGTGTGAATGTGAGATAAAAGTGCTTTGAGTGACCATTGTGTCTCGTAAAAGCACTTTTCCTTCGTTTGACTGCCTTTTAAATGGCTTCTAAAGTTCAGGGAAACCCACACCCAGCTGTGTGTGCGTTCCAATTTTAGATGGGGAATTCACTCTGAACCTAACTGTTATTGATAGTTGAGTAGTTGTGCACACAACTCTTTTATACTGGGTTGGACACCGTTTCCTGTTTTAAAGAGTAAATCAACATAAGGCACACGAGGCAGAAGACTTGCTCTGCAGCTTAGAGTCTGATCCTGATAAAATGGCTTGAAACAGGATCCCATATCAATGACAAAGCTTATTTAAACTTTGAAACCCATGTAGACATGTTATACACAATTTAGCAGAATCTCCATGGGTTGGATCAATAGCTATTCTTGCCATCACAACATATCTCTACATTCATGGCACTCTTTGGTATGAACCTCCTTTTCCAAGGCAAACAACAGAACTATGATGGATATTTATTCAGGATTTTATTCAGCCTATAAATCTGTCACATTCGAGTCGGACTGTTCCAAACACTGTGTTACTACCTCAAAACTATGGCTGAATATACAGTATATATATATAAAAGCTTTGTCATTGTTCCTCGCAAGTAGCAATCATGTGACTGTAGACCAGGGGTGTCAAACTCATTTTGGTTCAGGGGCCACATTCAGCCATTCTGATCTCAAGTGGGCCGGACCGATTGTTGGGGGGGG
>OMKN01065578.1:0-12895 GCA_900302345.1 Melanonus zugmayeri
CATTGCTGCTGTGGCAACTGTGGTGTCCGTCTGCCTACCTGTTGAGAGACAGCAGTGACAGACAGCAGTGACAGCAGCATGGCTACTAACGTTAGTTGGATTGACAACGTTAGGCAGTGGCCCCCAGTTACTGATGAAGGTTATGGATGGCGATCTTAATGTTACTACAATTGTACATAATTATTAGTTAGACATTGGTTACGCCAATAGCCAGAAATAGAGAAAAATGACCACTTGACCATCCACCGCATTTCAAGTGATGAAGTAACGTGATTGTGTAATATGTTACACAACGTTACTGTACTAGCTAGCATAATAAATCAAGAGTTGCATTTAATACGTAATCATTACAGACCAGTTACATTAGTAAAGAATACAAAAATACAAATGATGTTTTTTTTTACAGGTATTCAAGATTATTAGAACTTAACAACAATAACCAAATTAAAATCCTTGATGGGGATTTCTTGTCAGAGCTCGTGAGGTGGAGTCATTTAAAACAGGGACATTGTGCCAAACACTAATGGTAAAAAAGTTAAAAACAATAAGAGCGTACGGTAGGGGACTTCCGGTGGAGAGTGGTATGGAGTAGTCGTAAACGAAACGCTCTCCCGTAACTTTTCCATTAATACCTTTTCTATTAACCCAAACTTGATCTAACTTTCTCAAAACTAACAGAATCTATTATTTTCATTATCATTATCATTTTACTATGGCATCTAAAGTCAGACAATCTAAAAAAGAAGATGCCAAAAAAGACAAAGACCACCACGAGGTTAGCATGCCAGCTCTGATTAGCCTGTTGGAGGTAGACCGCGAGTCCATAACGTCAAGTATCTCTACCGAGTTTAAATCAGCATTCGCCACTCTTGAATCAAAGTTATGTGCTGTCCAGGCCACAGTGACTGATCACGGAGAGCGAATTGCAAGCTTGGAGACCCATGCTAACCAGGTAGAGGAACGCTTGACCGCCGCCGAGGCACTGTGCTCCACATTAACGGTGGACTATGCTAAGCTCAAAGCTAAAAACACTGACCTGGAGGGACAAAGCCGGCAAAACAACCTCAGGATCATCGGCTTGCCAGAGTCCATTGAGGGTCCTCGTTCCACTGCCTTTTTCTCCGAGGCCTTGGTCAAGATGTTTGGTGACCAGGTGCTGCAAACTCCCCCGGAGCTGGACCGGGCCTTAGCCGCAAAACCACGACAAGGGGACAAGCCCAGACCGGTGATTGTTTGCTTTCACCAACATCAAACCAAAGAGCTGGTAATCCGTGAAGCCCGCAAACATAGGAATGACCTGAGGTACCTGGGGCCTCATTTATAAAGCTCACATACGCCAAAAATAATGCGTATGCCACTCCTACACAAATGTACCGATTTATAAAAAAGACACTTGACGGGAGAATTGCATAGAATGGGTGACAGTACCTGTCACCCATGCGTACGTCAATTCTGGCGAAATGAGAAACAGCGAACCAGGTCGGAATCCGTCTTGTTGAGGGATGATGGCTGGTTCAGCAACAGGGGCAAGCCTGTTAAGAATCAAGCACTCAAACAGCTTGTAGAGGTGGCATAGCAGAGAGATTGGGCGAAAGTTCTTTGCATGTGCTGGATCTTTGCCTGGTTTGAGAAGGGCAATAATCCTGGTTTTTCACCAGATCTTTGGGATGTTTTTTGTCAGCATGCACTTATTCATAAGCTTGAAGGTCCATTTCCTCATCAGAGGTCCAAAGTGCTTGATCTCTTCAGTGAAAATGTTATACAGTCTGATGGCTTTACCGGTCTTAAGGGTGTTGATGCTTGTATTGAGCTCTTCAAGGGAGAACGACTTAGTCAGTCCCATGGCTTGGGAGTGCTTTACTCGGTCTTGGCTGTTTCTTTCCCATTGAGCAGCAGCTGGTGCGCAACTTGGTTGGCAGTGGTGGTATACTGTTGCTGAGTTGGGGTCGATGAATCGTTGCTGATTTTTCGGATGAGGCTCCATGCCTTTTTGCTGTTTTTTCAACATATCAGTTGTCTCCAACAGATTTTTTCCACTCCAGCTGGAGTGGTTCTGATTATGGAGGTCATGAGTCCCTCACCTACTCCTGTGGTACTTATATATATTACATATATTCATATAGCTGTTCGTATCACTCATACAGTTCGGTACTTGGAGCGCCAAGGCCCAGGATGTATTGAGTGCGGCAGCCTCTTGGGATGTTCTTGCGGGCTGCTTCATGCTTGGTGAACTTGTCATAGTTATTGGGGTCCGCTGGGAGATGGGCAATCTTCCTTTCAAGATCTTCTTGGAAGCCAGGCCAGGTCGCTTTTCCAAAGTTGAATCTTCTTCGGAATGGAACTGTGGCTGGGGTGAAGCATTGACTGTCCATCTGTCCAACATCCAGTGTCTTTTGTTGAAGTCCCAATGCATAAAAGGCTTTCAGCACCCTTTGGTTAGTTAGCTAACGTCTAGCGTCTCGTGGCCAGGAGACGCCGGTGGACGACCTCGTGTCTCTGTCACGCTGTCCGCATCTCCCGCTGTGTGTTGAGGTCTCTCCTTCGGTGGCGGGCGGGCACGGGTGAGCGAGTCACGGCGGGACGGCATGAGGAAGAGCACCCCAAACACAATCACTCTGACAAAATACTCAGTAATCAGTAAGCTAGAACATACCATGAGCATATCAAGTATGTACAAAGACATCAGCAGACAACTGTGCATACATAGCACATAGACAATAAAAGCCTTCTCCAATTGTAAGTACATGTGACATATATTTACACATCGGTTTTAACAAACCATACAGTGTGCATACTCGCACTCCAATGCCATAGTCAGAAATATGCATATGCACACAGGCACATAAAAATAGGATTGCCACACACATTTTTTTATGGACTTTGAGGCAACATGAGAGCAAACACAGGTCTCGGCTTCCCTCTACGATCACACACAAACACACACACACACACTCTCTCTCTACAGGAACAGCCATCTGGAGAAGCAGAGAGTAATGCATTAATGCAATAAAAAATAAAAAAAAATAAAAAACAAACACCTGATGCTACAGACTACCAGATCAAAACACGTGTATTAAAAAAAACAACACACTATGCAATACTCAAGTACCAAGTAATTTATATGACTTTAATATGCGTTTAGATTGACTTAAAGACCCTGGACACCTGGCTTGAAATAATAAAAATGTATATACCATATCATAGTTGGGTGTCTCATTAAGCATCGACAAAAATCGGAGTGAAAAAAAACGTTCATAACCATTAGAAAACCTAGATCAAAAAAGCTGCTCATTTTGCTGTTGGCACTTTGCCAAGAACGTGTGGGCGTGTCAGATCCCGTTTTGATTGATTTCTCCCTGGCTCCACCCATGTCATGTCTCTCATTTCCATGCACGCTGCAGTCTGCGTAGTCCAGCCCTATATGTTTGAGCTGTGTGATTCATTATGTCTGATCTGAGGTCATATTTGAGAGTTGATTGTTGCGTGTTGCGGACAAACCAAGCCAAGATGCCTCACATCAGCAACTTATGTGGTTGATGCATACCGAGCTTGGCAGAACATAAATATTTGAGTATGAATAAATGTTCACAAATATTAGAAATGTTTGTTGAAAACATGTGATGCTATGATCAGGTGTGGGAGTGTCCGTGGAACACTTCATTGACATCTACCTAGCCACGCCTCCTTCAAGTAATCTTACTACGAACCAAAGTATAACATGAACACGCAGAGAAAAATCAGACCCGCAAATCACTTTTTTTGCGGGTCACCCATCGGTACCCGACCCGATGCAGGACCCTGGCACAGGAGCCTAGTGTCATGACGGCCAGTGTGAATTGAAACCTCGATTAACATGGCAGTATATATGAAGTGCATGACGTGACGCTTACACTAAGCGTACGTTTTTACGTTGATGGTTTTGGTGTGAATTAGGACTTAGACACGCACACCTTCTCTATAGTCCCATACATTTAATTTTCCTGAAATCTTACAAATTGGATTATTCGCAAATGAGGTTTGGGGCCTTTTTGACAGGAAGACAGTCAATATTAATGAGTTTCAGAATAATGGAGAAGTTAATAGAATTAATCAAGTAGAGCTGTGTGCAGTCTTAATTACAGTAGGGGACCCGCAACACTCTCTCCTTTCCATGAGTAAAGTCTCATGTAGTCAGCCGAGAGAACAAAAAGGACAAATGGCAATAAAATGACAATTACTCAACTCTTACGCTGGGATTTAAACTTGTATGGAATAATGACAAAGTGGAGGGACAATACATAGAAAATGGATTGGGGGAGGTCTGTACTTCAAAAGCCGAGACAAACTTTGCAGATGTCAACATACTTAGTTATATACAGGCATCCATGTGCCTACACATTAGAAAGTTATCTTAAGGCCGTTTCACACCAAAGCTCAAGCATAGAGTGCAAGCATATAGCACATCCACTTTCAATCCATTCCCATGTCAAATCAATGAGCACTTCCACATTGCAGGCAGAGCTGAAGCTTTGCCTGCTGAAGCTTTGCTTGCAGAACGGAGCACATTTTTTTCCATTATAGGGTCCATTTATTTTGCCTCCACCTGGCATTTTTTAATGTTTTTTTTTCAGCTGATCAATTTCAATGGCCTGGATCATGAGTCCACATGGAATTAAATACACCTCTGGTGTGAAGACAAGTGCTCTACGCTTGAGCTTTGGTGTGCAACGGCCTTTACACCTCAAAGCTTGCTGTAGTGAGAAAGCCAGAAAGGCTTTTGGACACCATTAGTAAACAGCCTGCTTTGCCCTGATTCGATGCTCTTCCCTCACCTTTCTCTTGGATCAATACTATCCTGGTACAAGACCAACTCTATAACGACCCTCCTAAAAAAACCTTTGCCTTTTTTAAGCATTTGCCTTTTTTAAAAAGAGACACAATCCTAACCCTAACTAACCCTTCCCCCTGTGGGGGAATTAGAGATATTGATTGGAGCAATGAACTGACAATTGAAAACCCCAAACAAGTTCTTGCTCAGTTCTATGGCAGAGTAGAGACAACAGCAGACCAAATGACCATGGATAAATGTTAGAATCCTGCAATTACTTAAACAGAAGGCTCTCAAAATGTATAGATCTTCAAAATCATTGGAGTGTAAAACACATTTCATAGAGATCAGAAAAAAATGTACCACAGAACTACGTATGGTAAAGGCTGTCTATTTCCAAAATCTAATTATTCAAACTGCCTCTATCCCTAAAACATTATGGCAGACACTTAAAGTTAGCACTGGAGAAAATGAGAAGAAAAAGAATGGCAATATTCAAATTTCTCAACAGGGCACTCTTGTTACTGAACCTGAAAAGATTGCAAGCATTTTGAATGATTATTTTGTTTCTTCTGTCTGGCTTCTAAATTCCATGCTCCCCTCTTTCTCCACCTGCTTTCTCTTCCACACCCCACCAGTTCTCATTCTCTGAGATTACACAAAATGAGCTGATTGATACTTTGAATTATCTGAAAAACTCCTATACTTGTGATATCTCTGGTGATATCTCTGGTTTTAAAATATATTAAACCCATGCTGACAGCTTTGTGCCCCTTTTTCACCATCTGATCAATCTCTATCAGACTTTGCACCTTCCCCTCCGGCTGAAAAATTGCTCAAATCAACCCCATCTTTAAATCTGAGGACCCAACTCTCGTCTCCAATTACAGGCCAATATCAATCATCCTAGTATTATCAAAGCTACTACAAAAGATTATCATAAACCAATTAAAACACCCACCTTGAAATAAATAGCCTCCTCAGTGACTTTCAGTATGGTTTTTTTAATGCCAAAAATAACACCAAATATCTCAGCGTGGGAGAGTAGGAGCCAATGCTGTCGGCTTGCACCGGCTACTAGAAGCTAAATAAATACAGCTGGGATTCGCGAGAAAGTCGCTAAAAGAAGAAGAGGGCTATGAGTGCTTGAGCAGAACTACTGTAGGTTTAAATGTACAGTGGGTAATTATGAGGCTCATGAGGCGTTTAGGGAACATTGGTAAATTGTAGTTACTACTGATAGTCTGTCTCCATGTGAGGTTGTGATTTATATTTATATACACACACACACCACCAAATGCCAAATTATGCTTTGATGAAGGTTATAATGATCATCAGGATGCTACATATGTATATATTTGTTTTAATCTTAGAGAATGCAATGAAGGACCCCAGGATCGACCCCAGAATTCAACCCTCTGGTAGAACAGATACAGATGCACTTTCTGGAGAGAAATATGTCTTTTTTTTAAACCAACCCTCCACCTCTTCAACAACTCACTATTGGCAATGCAGGAGGACGACAGACCTCACCAAAAGCATAAAAGAAGATGGTGGACTATCTCAATGACAAATACAACACAGCAACACAAGAGCTGCTCGACATGGCCTCTGCCCTGGACCCAAGGTTCAAGCTAAAATATGTCAGTGAAGACAATTGAGGGTCATCTCAGTTGTCAGTCAAAGCCAGACTGACAACTGAGATGAAGAGGGTGATGACTGTCATGGTAAGTATAGGAATAATAAATAAATAAATAAAACATTTATTTGACAGTAAATAATTATAATAAAAAAATAAATTATTTGGATTAAATTAATTTGTATTTATTATATTTTAAATGTATATTTACATATTATATAATTATTTTATTTATCTATTTTTTACTTTTATTTATTATTATTATTCATTTATTTTTCAGTTCATGAAAATGTAATGTTTGAAAGTTCAATAAAAACATGTTTCCAAAGTCAATAAATAATCGTGATATCAATATTGATCAAATTGTGATATTATTTTTGCCATAATTGAGCAGCCCTAAGGATAGGTGTAATGATATAGCAGCCAGTCATGTGACAACTATGTCAATTGGATTTTGTGATTAAGATTAACCTGTCAGGGACTGCATAAACATACAGTGTGTGTGTGTGTGTGTGTGTGTGTCTAAATTGTTGTCATATTAAAAAGTAAATTAGTAGTGTGTGCATGTGAATCTAGCTCATAGGCTTGTGACTGACTGACTTTCCTTTTAGGGAGAACTGTGGGATACAGAAGTAGAAGAACCTGGTTGGCAATGAAGCATTTCACGACTACAGCTGTTAAACCACCCATCCATAATACAAAAGAGAAACTGTATAAAAGATTAAAAAAAAGAAGAAATGCAAACAATGACAATGTAAAAACTAATAAAAAAATTATAAAAGCTTCAAAAGTTATTCACAGCACGCACCACAGAGCCCAGCGACCGCCCTTTTCCAGCGATTCGTGGGGGCACGTCACTCGGGGCGATTAGATGCATCCCCAAGCGATTTGGAGTGAATCAGACTACCAATTAATTAATTAATGAATTGCATTTATATAGCGCTTTTCAAGATACTTAAAGCGCTTTACATAGTGAGTGTGGGGGGGGGGGGATGTGTCACACCTCATCCACTACCAGTGTGTAGCACCCACCTGGGTGATGCACGACAGCCAGTATGCGTCAGAACGCCCACCACACACTGGCTCTCACAGTGGAGAGGTGAGGAATGATACCATGATGATATCCAAGAGTCCCCGTCTCTGTCCTGGGGCACTGGGGATATTTCATAGACCAGAGGGATGAGCACCCCCTACTGGCCCTCCAACACCTCTACCAGCACCAACTGGTCTACCACCCAAGGATGGATCAGGACCAGCACTTGAAATTGACCCTGTGACGTCATTTGTTTTAGCCATCTACACCAAATGTTTCACACTTGTTAAGGGGGATGTCCTCTATGTGTATACCAAGTTTCAAAGCCTTGGGATTGATAGAATAATGTTCACTCATGTAATAATTTAATTTCCACATAACTGCCATTTAAAAAAAAAAATGCAAATCCATTCAAATTAATGAGACGCGTCCACAGAACATGTGACCCAAATTTGGTGTCATTTGGTTGTTATTAGAAGACCATTTTTGAAGTGTTCCCGAAAACTTTCACTGTACAAAGAAATGTATCCAGACGGATAAAACAGATTTCAGAATTTTTCCTCCATCAGGGTGGCAGGGCTGAGCTTTTAACTTTGACTGCAAATTACAGTGCCCCCTATGGGCGAAGTGGTACCAAACTTTTTTTAGACGCGCTTTGCCAGGATACATACACTGATGAACCACAACATTAAAACCACGTGCCCAGGGTTTGAATTACGGGGGAGCTAAGGGGAGCTTGGCTCCCCTGAAAGGGGTGCAAGCTGCCCTGAAAGCCGACATTCAGGGGGAGCTCTAAAAAATTGTCCACTTTAAGTTGTATTCTATTTTCCCTACATTGAGGAACATTAATGTAACCATAGCTCGTAGTAGTAGGCTACCGTCCTCACCATTCAGTCTGTGTAATGTGTCATCAAAATATAATGTTATCGTTTTAAAGTGACTGGACACCTGGCTTGAAATAATGAAAATGCATATACTGTATGATATCATAGTTGGGTGTCTCATTAAGTATCCACAAAAATCGGAGTGAAACAAAACGTTCATAGCCATTAGAAAACCTAGATCAAAAAAGCTGCTTATTATGCTGTTGGCTCTTTGCCAAGAACATGTGGGCATGTCAGGTTCCATTTTGATTGACTTCTCCCTGGCTCCACCCATGTCAAATGAGCTCTCATTTCCACAACAATGGCACACGCTACAGTCGGTGTAGTCCAGCCTTATATGTTTGAGCCGTGTGATTCATCAGAGGATGAGGCAGAAGCCTCAAAACAATTCATTTGAATTGGTCACTGAATAGTAAGTTACAAAATGCTTCGCAATCCGGACGAACCAAGCCGAGCCGCCTCAGGGCGCGTCTCGTCACGCGGCCAAGAACTGCCTCCGTCCCCCCGGGAGCCTCGCTAGGTGCCGTCGGGAGACGCGGAATTTTCGAATTTTAATCATGACAGCATTTTGTAACTCACTGTACATTTCAGCACAAAGAAACAATACATTTAAAAAGTCCAGCTCAGTTGGAAAATTAAAGAATGACACGTCATCCTCAGCGGTAGACGTGTACCCAGGGACAGCACAAACCACCATAATGGGAAAAAATACAATAAATCGTAATCACTATGTAGAGAATTAGCTGAGACGAAAAGGCAGATTGAGCACAAGCAGAGAGGTGGGAGGGGAAGTGGGAGGGTTGGAACAACATTTTCTATGATTGGTTCGTGGATCTTGTCTCTTCTATGATTGGTTCATAGTTTTGATGTTGTGATTGGTTCATCCCTTATTACGAAATAAGGGATGAGAATAATCCCACCCAATTCAAACCCAACATGAGGAATGAGTAAAACACGTAAATGACAGTATTTCAGACATGGATTGAGCTATACCTACCTGATAACTGAAGTCTCATAATTTTCCTTTCACAGTATCAGCCAGGATGTCGATCAGGAGGCAGGAGCAAAGTCAGCAAACACAGCCAAGGCTACATGCGTTGTTTTTTTAAATGTTCAAATGTTTTTAATAAAAGGAGTATGTTGAGGTACATGGGATGTATTGATTTGTTTTTGTTTTTTACCGTGGTATGGAATTGGATATTGAGAATCGTGGAATTTCACTGGTATTGGTATCGACTACTACATTTCTGGGATCGTGACAAGCCTAGTTATCTTGCACCAAGACATTAGCAGCAGATCCTTTAAGTCCTGTAAGTTGCGAGGTGTGGCCTCCATGGACCAGGACTTCTTGTTCCAGCACATCCCACAGGTGCTCGGTCGCATTGAGAGGAGGAATTTGGAGGCCAAGTCAATACCTTGAACTCATTGTCATGTTCCTCAAACCATTCCTGAACATTTTTTGCCGTGTGGCAGAGCACATTATCCTGCTGAAAGAGGCTTTCACTGCCAGCAGGGAATGCCGTTGCCATGATGGGGTGTACTTGGTCTGCAACAATGTTTAGGTAGGTGGTACGTGTCAAAGTAACATCCACATGAATGCCAGCACCCAAGGTTTCCCAGCAGAACATTGCCCAGAGTGTCACACTGCCTCCACCGGCTTGCCTTCTTCCCATAGTGCATCCTGGTGCCATCTGCTCACCTGGTAAATTATGCATACCATCCACATGATGTAAAAGAAAAACGTGATTCATCAGACCAGGCCACCTTCTTCCATTGCTCCATGGTCCAGTTCTGACACTCATGTGCCCATTGTATGAACTGTTGGTGGTAGACAGGGGTCAGCATGGGCACTCTGACCGGTCTGCAGCTAGGCAGCCCCATACACAGCAAGCTGCGATGCACTGTGTGTTCTGACACCTTTCTATCATGGCCAGCATTAACTTTTTCAGCAATTTGTGATACAGTAGCTGTTCTGTGGGATCGGACCAGGCGAGCTAGCCTTCGCTCCCCACGTGCATCAATGACCCTGTCGCCGGTTCACCGGTTGTACTTTCTTGGACCACTTTTGGTAGGTACCAACTAGGGATCACGATACGATATTATCACAATACTTGGGTCACGATATGATAATATTGCGATTTTTAGCATATTGTGATATGCTGAGAATTGCATAAGATATATTGTTAATAATATTTATTACCCGTTTTCAACTGCAAATTATGTCCCCAAAGGAAAACATGTGTTTGTCAACATGTGTTATCTAATAAAGTTTGTCTGTTCATCTCACTTCAATAATTTTTGTTGCAGCAAAATTGGACTGTCAAGTAGATAGACTGACCAACACTGTCATAAAAACCAGCCATAATGTTGCATGCACCTGACAAACTGAACTGTTTGTATTATGTATTACAGTCCAACTTAACTGAAAGAAAAATGTCGCAAAGAGGTAAAAATATACCGTCATTAATATAATACATCTATGAAATCAAACAGTCGGTCTCGGTAGAGATGGAGAACTCCGTTCTGTCAGATTACGCACAGTATTCACATCCGATCATGACAAAACCCCGATATGACAAAACGATAGAGAATGTAGAAGCGTTTGACTAATAAACATTTTAAATGCATGTGAATGATGCGTTTCAGCGTATATTACAAATAGGGTTGCAAAGGGGCGGAACATGTCCGGTAAATTTCTATGGGAAGTTAAGATTGGGAATTTTGGAAATATTCCATATTGGAAACTTTCCATGGAAATTATGGGAATTTAGGGGACATAACTGGGAATTAAGGGTAATGTAATCGAATTGTATCATATCCAAGCATAAATATAAACATAAGTCATAAGAAAACATCCATGCAAAATGATACAATTAAAAAAAACAAGATCTTTCAACAGATTTATTTGTGTAGTCCACAGGCTCAAATGTGTGCCTTCAATAGTCTTGTGCTTTGGGCTCAAAAGTGTGGTCCAGTCTTCTAGAAATCATCTGTACATGTGATGGAGGCATCACAGTGCCTGTAGGGGGTGCTGTCTCAATAGCCATGCAGTGTGCTATGTGCATGTGATTTGAGGAATGGCATGGATATTCAAGTGTAATTGAATGGCATCTGTTTGTTTTAGTCAAGATTATGCTAAAATATACTTTCCCCAACTATGTTTAAGTTCCCTATGAAGAGCCAACCTTCAATTTTGAAAATTCCCAATTTATTCCCGTTTATTCCTTTAAATTCCCGTTAATTCCCATGGAAAGTTTCCATCTTTGAAAATTCCCGGAATTTTGCAACCCTATTAATACCTTTTTTAGTGTCTTTGGTGACTTAAACCTCCACATCACTCGGTTAATACAGTTGTGCAACATCTGGTTGTAGTCCAAACACATCTTGATCCTATGGGCACTAGCTCCGGCAATGAGGTGAGTTTTGTTGACTGGTCCTTCATCTTCCTCTTGGCTCCGACCCGCAGGGTACAGACATCAGCCTGTCTGAGCACCGTGATGTGGTGCTGTGGCTGGGAGACATGGGCCGCCTGTTCCACTTCCTCCCCGAAACCTTCGCTCTGGGTGTGTGTGTCCTCAACCGCCTTCTGTCCACGGTGAAGGTAGGTGGCTGTGCCGTAGGATGCTCAAAACACATAGGTCTACGCGTAGGCCTATGTATCATCTCATTATTCTGTCATTTTAACATGAATTTGAATACATGCACATTTTTAGATGCAGATATATGGATTAGGGCATTTTAGGACACTTGTTGACAGCAAAGTATTTGGTTTAATTGGAGCTTGATCATGGGAAGACACCGGCAGCAATCTACCAAGCATCCTCAGAGAGACAATGGGTGTACATGATACTTCTAGGGAAACTGTCACATCGTGGGCAATAACAACAAAGGAAACAAGGTGAGGGGAGTGACCATCGTGGAGAGTTGAGGATTGGCCATGGCCGAAGCCAGCCATGGCAGGAGAGGCCAAGTTAATTTGCAAAACACTATGTGGGGAAGTGGACATGTATGCAAGGACAACTAAAATAATCTACACAATAAAGAAGTCAGGAGATTGGCATGGCCTCAGTATCAGACTTTGCTAACTTAACACCCTTTTTAATGGGAGAAGGAAGGGAGCTCTCTTTAAAGGTGCAGAGAGACTTTCTACAAAGGCTTGTTTAATGAACTATATGGTATAGAAGCTTATATGTTTTATGTGGTGTGCAGTTCATATTTTCCACAACAGTGCCTGCAGGTAGACTACGGACATTAGGGTTCGAACCCAGAACCTTTTGGTGCTGGCAGTCAAGCGCCCTAACCACTAGACCAGGGGTGCCCAATACGTCGATCGCACGGTCGATCCTGAGCTCTTTGCCTGGTTTCATGTGGCTCTTACGTTCATATCACAGATTGTGTTTGTGACCAATCGCAAACACAATTCCCTCCCCCCCGTTAACAATCGGTAGCGTGGATATACGCGCAAGCGGGGATATACGCGCCAGCTCTTTCGACTTGGTCATTGAAAAAGTAGATCCCGAGCGGAAAAAGTG
>OMKN01065580.1:0-11146 GCA_900302345.1 Melanonus zugmayeri
ATGCCTTGTTCAGCACTTTGTTCTAAATTGCGGTTGCCCCTCAGCCTCAAGTGTTGTTTGCTTTCACACTTGCAGGCATACAAAGAGTTTGATTCATTCCTCTGGTCTGTTTGCACATGAGTGAATGTGACTCGTACCTCCATCGCTGACCTGATGAATTGATCCACAGTGGCGTGACCTTGACACTCAAGGTTGTCCATTACAATACAATCCATTCATTTATGCAGACTGTGTCCTTGATAAGCCACAGTCCAGAGAAGCGCTCCCATTAAACTCCTCACCAAATGGACCTCTCCCCTGGTTACAATTCTTAATAGTGCATACCTGTACTTGAAAAAGCATTTGCTTTGTTTTGAAGGGTACACAATCTATTGCCCATAGTTTCAGTCCACTGGAAGGGGTGTAAGGGAAGAGCCGAGCAAAGCCTACTGTAGCAGAGGGTTGTTATTGTTATGTTTGTGTTGATCCGAGTGCCATGCTATGATTCAGGATGCAGTCTGCGGGTTACAAGGTATGCAGGCGGTATGAAGACACACGGGGGAGTTGTTTTTCCGGTATCAGCCGAGAGACACTAATTAAGACAGTGTGAGATGATGAGGAACGGGGGAGGGGAGAAACCGAACACAGGTGATGAACACCTAATTTGTCTGGAACCAGAGCTAATGTACTTTATGTCTCCTCAATAGCTGATTATGATGAAACGCCTACTTAATGGTCTAGACTGTTCGCCTTTCAGTTTGACACTATGTTCTACTCAACTGTGATACGAGTGTTTTCCCTGGGCGGTATTTTGTCGTTGTTATTTAAAACTTCAGCTAGCTTAGTGATGAGAGAGAACAATGGATTTGTGCGACCAGCTAAGCCGTCAAAAGGATTGAGCTGCAACCCTTTTAAACTCCCCCCCTTTCCCCATCCCCATCCCTAATAACACTCCAGACCAGGTACAACATTAGGCGGTTCCATCCCAGTGTGTTGATTAGTGCAGATGAGGTATTAAGGTTCATCCTCCCGGGCACCGAAAATGCCAGCAGGTCCCCTAATGGCTGCTCTTTATAGCCCACATAAATCTCTGCCTGTCCCCACAGCCTGCAGGGCACAATACTTTATTGGCCCCAATCCATCTTCTTCACAGGTCTCTGATTGGTTAATGAGCTCCAGGAGCAGCGACTGGGAGGTCAGTAAACCTCCATTTTTTTAGGGGTGGTGTTGGGACCCAGAATGGGCCTCCTGCTCCCTGAGTTCAACCCTGTCACCTGCAGCTGAAGACTGAGGACTGGCTGCTGTATTTAATCTCAGCAGGGTCAGCATCACAGTATGGATCCTCCCAATTAGTATTGCAGGCTGGTTACCCCTGGTCCACATTGAGTAATCTTCATTGAAGTCAACTATTGTTAAAACACAAAGGGTATTGGTGTGCTAACCACAGGCTACAAAACTAAAACATTGTTTCCACCACTGTAAGTATTTTTTCAGGGACTCCAATGAGTCTATGTATTGGTCAGATGATCTAATGTCTTATAAATGGCCCAAAACATTTATGTAATTGACCCACTAAACTGTGTAATGTTCCCAGCAGACAGACCAGTAAAAGAAAACATAAGATCCCTTGAGAACAGTGGGGTCATCCCAGGAACAAAGTATGGCTCTGTAGATAGCAGTCGGCCTGTAGTTAAAGGCAGATTGTGTTTAGTCCGTACGGTTCAAATGCAGGATGTCTGGCCTCCCCTTGTTTGATAATTAGGCCATAGTTACATGAAAGGAACCTTTCAGCTCAAATTTGGAACATTTAAGCAACGTTTAGCCATTTCCATCGAGGAGGTTAGACTACTTTGTGTACCAGCTCTATATGCTGGCCTGCAGATAGAATGAGTAAGGGCTATGCTGCATAAGTCCACCAGTGTGTTCTGGGATATTGCAGTTATGGACTATATGGGGGAGAAGGAACATATTTAAAGAAAATTGCCTGTAGAGATGGGCCAATCGGAATGCTCGAGTGTCTCTAAACTCTTTCTGATTGGCTCAAATGAGGGAAGGACTCAATAGGCACATGGCAACTGAGTGAAAATGGCCTTGCATGTCTACAGTAGCATTAGCAGCTGAGGAGTCATAAATGCCCTATTACTAATTCATGGGTAAACATTATGCTTTGTTTTTTTTTCTAAAAATAGGCACTGTGGAGCCTCTGTGTTAATTTGAGGGGAAAAACACAGTATGCCACTTTCTGCATCAATAGACCCATGGATGGCGTGGTAGTCTTAAACCAAGTAAAGTTTCTAATTAAAGAACTAAATAAAAGCTTTCTCTTTCTGAACAAATATTTAATCAGCCAGTGCAGATGCTGAAATGTAATGTAAAACAGAATGGATGAGCCAGAAAAGTGCATGTCAAAATATTGGGCTTTTAAATATTTATTCTTTTCTAGGATTTAATTTTTAAAGCCTTTGAAGTCATGGACAATGGTCAATGACATTTGAGAATTTTCCTAATCTTAAGTATACCAATGCAATATTCAAACACACTTTACACTTTACAAACTAAAACCAATGGTTGTTAAATCATGTTTTATGTTTTAAATGCAAGTCAAGATAATTGATCTCATGAATATGTGATTCATGTTTCTGTTTCTTTGGATCCAAGGGGAAGACATAAATCGATAAAGGGATTTGGATATGGATTGTCATGCAAATAATTATGCAAATAGTCAAGGGTAAGGGAATGCAGTAGGAAACATTGGCAGTAAGACATTAGTTGGCTCCCCTGCTCTCTGTCACAACCTTTGTATAGGTCAATGGACAGCCCAGATGAATGACAGTGTGTGACAATGTCACAGATGGCATGGGCTGGGCGCTTTTGCAGCCAGTTCCCGTAGTGTAGTGGTTATCATGTTCGCCTAACACGCGAAAGCTCCTCGGATCGAAACCGAGCAGAAACAGCACTTTTCCCCCCTATCTAATACATTTCTTCTCTAGCAGTTACATGCAACTGACATAGTGGCAAGGCCCGGCATGGCACCTTTACGTTGACTTAAAGCAGCACTATGTAACCTTCTCACTGCAGCCAGTCTTTTGTTCAGAATTATAGTGTATCTCTAAAGAACAAAACCCATTCATCCATGACTCAAGCAACCAGGGTTTATAAATCAAGTTTTGTCTGTGGTGAGCAAAACAACAGAACATCTCATTTGGATCAGAAGTGATGGCTACAGTGAAAAGGTTGCATGGGGCAGGTTTTACTAAATGCAATCCAACAAAAACAAATGCTGCTCCCTCTTTTTCTTCTCTTTCCCTTTCCCTTAAAATCTTTTCATTTCTCTTGTTGTCGCTGTGTCTTCCACATGCACACGTAGTTGCTGAATTAAATGCAGAAGGGAAGCCTAGGTGTGCACCCGTATATTGATAAAATGTGGAAAATCAATTACCTGCAAAGGTCTGCCAGAATTGAATTATGTCTTTGTTGTTGTTGTTTGACGTGGGTCCTCTTTAATGATTTAGGGAGGACATGGAAGTCTTGACTTTACAGATAGCTTTGAAATTTGAAAGGATGGACTCCTAATCAGAACCATGCAGGCCTTAAAGAAATCCCACATATCCAGCTTTTTTGCAAGCAGCACTCACATAAACACATGCCCTTGTTTATGCTCTCAATCTGTTTTCAAGCGCTCTCAAAGAGGAAGTTGGTCCTATTTTCATCTCTTTGGATCAATATCAAAGATGAATGGGTTGGAGTTAACTGCAAGCTGTCCTGTGTTACTTGCAGCCCTCTTTCTTCTTCTTGCTTCCTGCTATGTCACTAAAGTTCACATGCCCACATTCAAATTAATTTCCTATACCTGTCATTTGTCAGCATATTCCTAGAAGACATTTCCTGCCAGACCGTCGTAGGTGAAATGGTAGTTTGAATTGTCCCGGAGCCCTCCCACCCCTACCCAACTGTCCAAAACACTCCTAAGAAAGGAGAGAGTGAAAAGTGTTTCTGTAGGATCTATGTATTAAGGGTTTGGTGAAAACAGACCTCCTTACAACCCTGCTTGACACTCCAATTTGACCCCTATTTACTTTTCATCCAGCCCACAAGAAATTAGCTAAAGGAAATGGAAAGAAAATAAGTGGTGGTTTTGTTTGAATATCTTCAGCCATTTTGAGGGGTTACAAAAGGTCTCATCTTCAGGAGTTGGACCCTTTCCTGGTTTTCCTTCTTGGCAATGCAGGACATAGCCCAACGTAGCTTTCACAATAAAAGCAGCGTGTGAAACCGAGCCCTTATGCTCCGTTTTCTTTTCTCGTTTTACGAGCCAATGAATTACGCTCACTAAGATCTTTTAATGGCCACATTCTAATAACGTTGACAGTGAGAGATGGTGGAGAGGTATGCTGGCCTTGCACATGCCGCCAACAGCCCATAATTTCTCCAGAGGCGAGCAGTGTAGTCATCGGGAGCGGTAATGACAGTGTAATGTGGATGATGGTGATACCCCAGTCAGCAGCTGAATCAGCCTGTAAAAAAACATTAGCTACTGTGGGCATTAGTGGGCAGAGGCACTGTGCCAACCGGAGAGGCTGCACTCAGTATGTTGCCCAGTACAAGGCTAGTACGGCCGTCACTGCTGCTGAATGTTAGCTCTCTGGACTCCTTTTCCCAGAGGGCCATGGGAAGGGCACAATCCACTTTGACAGTCCAGTAGTTATTATGCGAAGGCTGAGCCTCTATATGTCAAACTTCAGTCTATTTCTGACCTCTCGGAGCACTCCTTCCAGTATTTTTGTTGTATTTTGAGCGATTTTCTTCTAATGACGCTTTTAAGTGTATCCGTGCTGGTTATCCCACTCACCATTTGAAGAACACTTAATGCTTCTCTTTTATGGTCATAGAAATATTATGTGCAAAAACAGAAACTAAAACGTTTACTTCCTGCTCAGAGGTTATAGAGGACAAGTGCTATTTTGTCTTTGTTTCAAAACAATTGAGAATAGAGAAGGTTTTTCTACCATCAGTCTAATCCAAGCACATCGACCACTGAAGGAAACCAGCCTTTCTGAAACCAGCCAGAATAGTAGAGGATATGTTTACCTGTGTTCCATGGTCCTGCATTGTTTACACTGGTCCAGCTTCATGTCATCTCTACACAGCCATGCGGCATACTTGTATAAACCTCTCGGCACTTACTTGGAATGAAAGGGAGCCTTTGATTGAGTGTGAAAGAGGAGCTTTATTTAGCTCTAATGAACATAATTCCTGGGAACTCGGAATGTGTCCAGACGTCTCTCTGGCTATGAGACAACTTTTGACAAACATATACACAAACAGTATATCTATGTGTGCGATGGCAGCGGTAGTACCCATAGACTTTCACTCCCACTCTTAATGAAGGCCTCAGTTCTAATCTGATTTATTCCTGGGAATTGAACAAAAAAAAGAATCCCAGGACTTTTTACTACACCCACACTGTGTGTGTGTGTGTGTGTGTGTGTGTGCGCGCGCCTGTGTGCATGCTAAAAAAAAACATACCCAACATCTTAATGATCTAATAATGTGAAAGGAGATAGAATTTGAGTGATGGTGATCGTTAAAATCATTTACAGTTTGACAGTGCAGTACAGATCTTGTCTTCAAGGCACTATGCTGGGTAGTGGATGTTTACATCTCAGGAGAACGAGGGAGGAACACAGCAAAACTTGGATTAGTTTTCCTTCTGTGATGGTCCATTTGATGATGTTTACAGCATAGTAATTAGATCACACACAGCACCTAATGGTAAAAAAACTAAATCTATTTATGTCAGGTGATCAGTGTGACTTTACGTGGTTATGGAATTACTCTCTAATAGCAGGTCATTAACTCTAATGTTGTTTATGTTCGCTCCCTCTCTCTGTCTCTCTGTCTTTCGTCTCTCTCTCTCTCTCACTCTCACTCTCTAACTCTCTCTCGCTCTCTATCTCTCTATCTCTCTTTCTTCCTCATTTCTCAGCTGGACCCCCAGACGGTGGAGTCCAAGAACTGGCACATGGATGTCATAGAGATGAATGGGGTAAGACGGCTCTCATCAAGACACGCTTGTCCTTCAACAGCCCATTAAGGTGGTTGACTATCACACTGACTTAAAGTGCACTGCAGTGTGGGTGTTTGTTATGGGTCAGGGCAGGGTTTAAAGGAAGGCCAACTCTTCTCTCTGCAAGGTGTAATCAGGATGTCAAACATCTGCTCTGTCACGCTCCTGCTGCTGTTCCTTACTCTTACTTCAATTCCAATTGTTACCTCGTTCTTGTATTGTGTATATCTTGGTGAATAAAACCTGTTGAGGGGAAGCCATTGGCTTACAACCGTCACATGACCGTTTTCATGGTGATTGGTTGTTTTGTGTTTTAACAAATAATCATTTCAGGGTATCCTTAGTTTGATGTAAACATATCTATTGTACAGTCTATTCATGTCTGCATGTGGGTCTCTGTCTGTCTATCTGTTTGCCTGTCTGTCCCTGTATGGGGATTTTAGGGAGTTGTAGTTTATACACTGTTTGTAGTTTTTACACTCTGTTTGTCTATTTCATCAGATCAAAGTGGAGTTCTCCATGAAGTTCACAAGTCGGGACCTGAGCTTAAAGAGGACACCGTCCAAGAAACAGAGCGGGGTGTTTGGAGTCAAAATCAATGTGGTGACAAAGTACGTCAAAACTGCTCAGGTTTCCGTGGAGCACAAAAGAATGACACCTAAAGTTGTGGTGTAGCAAAGAACTTACAATGACTTCTTGGATGTCACATTCCAAATGATTCATTCTAAAGAAAAATGGCTCAAAATATCCTACTCAAAGTTAAGCCTCTGGCTTAACTGGTTTCGGACGACTTGGTCTTAATTTATTAGAATATACAAATAATTGCATACAAGCAATAACACCCAGGTAGTAATGTTGTCTCCAAAGAGTTCTGTGTTCAAACCCCAACCCGCAGTCTAGCTGTAGGCATCCTTGTGCGAGAAGCCTAACCTGCCTGCTCTTTTAATGACGTGTAGTATCTTTACAGCATCTGTAAAAAGTCAATATTAAGGTAACGTTGTTGCCCACTCAGGCGGGAACGCTCCAAGGTGCCTTACATTGTCCGCCAGTGCATTGAGGAGGTGGAGAAGAGGGGCATCGACGAGGTGGGAATCTACCGGATCTCAGGGGTGGCCACGGACATACAGGCCCTCAAAACAGCGTTTGATACCAGTAAGACCTCACACATGCACGTCTACACACACACACACACACACACACACACTACACTACTACAGACTAGTGCTGGGGCTGCGATATGGCCAAAATCTTCTATCCCGATATAGGTCATTTAATATCTTAATAACGATATAAATCACGATTCTAGTTTCAAGTGAAACTATAGAGAAAAAATAAATAAATACAGGCCTACAATATGAAAATGTAAACTATCAAAAGGTAAACATAAAACAGTTTCAAGTATAGCAGCAATTAGATCTGGGCGATATGGACAAACTCAAATCAAAGATACTTTTGACCAAATACCCGATATTGAGACAATATTGTAGGGATGGCTATTAGTGCTTTCACAAAATATTTACACAATGACATTTGATAAATAATCATCAGTAATGTGGATATAATGACTAAATGGGTAAAGGCAAATAATAGAACAGCCAGTCTGGTAAGTTCAGAAAATCACTTTACTGTAATGCAGCCTTTAAAACCAGGAAAAGACAACACTTATGCCACATCATGATATTACAATATCCAAAATCTAAGACGATATCTAGTCTCGTATCACGATATCGATATAATATCAATATATTGTCCAGCCCTACTACAGACTCTCTTTCTTCCTCTTCTCTCCCTCTTTTTCTCTCTCTCTCTGCACTATTTCTCCACCTCGTCTGTCTCTGTTTGCCTCTCTCTCTCTCTCTCTCTCTCTCATGCTAGTGGGCCCACACAGACAGGACCTCTAAGCCCTCAGGTTTGTGGGAAAGGGCCTGCCCTGCTCCCACTGGGGAGCTGAAGAGCTCCAGCTGTCAGCTGGGCTTTCTAGCTTCACTCCCAGCCACCAACCTAACCATTAAACACATACACAAACACACACACACACACACACGTGTGCACACACACAAACACACACATGCAACCCACAGACGCATTAGGAGCTGCGCTCGCATCCGTATTTGTGTCGGTGACTTTCCGTGACATCACTGCTGGAGACAAATAGCAGGAGAGTGAGAGAGCAGCTGTGTTTTCGCTCTCGCTCACTCAGTCACTGTTGTAACCCCAAACGCTCCCAAGTTCCCTAACCTCTGCTGCTGCTCTAATCCACTATTTTTATTGTCTCTCTCTCTCCCCTCTAGATACCAAAGACATCCTGATGATGCTCAGCGACATGGACATCAACGCCATCGCCGGGACGCTCAAGCTGTACTTCCGGGAGCTGCCCGAGCCGCTGCTCACCGACCGCTTCTACCCCGCCTTCATGGAGGGCATAGGTGAGACCCCTCTGCCCCCTGGAACACAGAGAGAGAGAGAGAGAGAGTGCGAGCTTGAGCCAGGAAGTGCAAGATGAGGCGTTTTTAGATTGTCTTGCTCCATACTTAGACTGGTGTGACTATAGACGCTATAGTCACCATAGTGATTTAGTTGTTTATTTTATGCTGCGTAAGCAGTTGCCGGTGTGAGCTCTGTGTCCACTGGGGCTTCGCTCCGGGTTCTATGATAATACAATCGACGGGCTAGCCTCGGACCTTGTTTTGCTATTAGCATCCACCAACGGATTGATTGCAGAATACACATATTGACGTTTGACCTTAAACGTCTGGCGGTGATTGGCAGCCACCACCATGGTCAAAGAGCACAGGTCACAAGAAAATCTGCATATCTTTTAATCAGGGCTACGCTTAGCTCATCCCCCCCGAATCCTCTCCTGTCCCGACTAATCTACACGGGAAATGAATGGGAAGGTCCCTGTTGCCCGGCCCTATGGACGACTGTGGCGCTATGTTCTGTGGGGTCCAGAGTAGGCCAGTGAGGAGAGACTGATTTGATATATATATATCAAATATATATATAATATTCTCACTGTGTGTTTCTCTCTATGTCTCTCTTCTCACAGCTCTCTCAGACCCTGCAGCCAAGGAGAACTGCATGATGCATCTGCTGCGATCTCTGCCGGAGCCTAACCTCATAACCTTCCTCAGCCTGCTGGAACACCTTAAGAGGTACACACACACAACATTATTTTTCAGTATCTAATACGGAAATACCACCTGCATGTTAACGGTATGTCCAAGTATGCCTCATACAGCTACGCACATGTGCATCACACATCTGGGAAGTCATTCACACATTCTTAAGAGTCACAGAAAATACTGCCTGTTAACATTACATCCAAGTATGTTTCACACAGCTATGCACATGTGATCCACACATGATCAGACACGAAATAAGCTTGGTCTTCCATCCTTTTTTACTGTTGTCCTGACCCATCCGAGGCAGTTGTTAGCCTACCTGTCCTACCTGCGACCTCAGCCTCCTGGTTGCTTCTAAGTGGTGGTTGTTGTTGTTGTCGCAGGGTGGCAGAGAAGGAGCACATCAACAAGATGTCGCTGCATAACCTGGCCACCGTGTTCGGCCCCACCTTGCTGAGGCCCTCCGAGTCGGAGACCGCCAAGAGCCAGAGCATCACCACCGCCTCCGACATCTGGTCCCACGATGTCATGGCACAGGTACGCGCGCGTGTGTGTGTGTGTGTGTGTGAGAGCATGTGTGTTGAATAATATTCTAATCCCTTTGAATAGGAACAAGTTCTAAAGGAATGTTGGAACTGTATGCAAATTGATATAGATCCTTTTTTTTGTTAATCACAAAAGAACAAATGTTCTTGGCAAGATATTTCCTCGTTCCTTTGGGATGTCATCATTATTTACCCTGGATTATGTCACAGCCATCACTTTAGAAACTTAAATTAGATTTTCTCACATTTCTCTCCACAGAGGAAATTGAGTTTAAGAAAAAGGATGCGAAGTGAAAGTGTTGATTGAGCCACTTTTTAACAAAAGCTGAAGTTATTGAAGTTGAACAGGGTGAAGTATAGTGCCAAATGAATAATAGATAGTTAGAATAATATATACATATACTGTAGAATAATATATAGAATAATAGATATCCCCTCATTCTTGGGGAGGCGTATTATTTGATTTGTGTTGCAGTCTCGGTTTGACTGCGATGTAGTAACTTTCCAACACAGAGACTCCACTATTATTCTAATAGGAGATATGTTGTCAGATTGAACTTGAGTCTCAAGCCGTGCATGACCCTCCGTGTCAACGCCATGGTCGGCTCTCCCAGCTGTTATCCAGGCTGCTGATCGTCCCTTCATCTCGGTGATGGATGGACGCTTCCTGTCTGCATGTATCTCTTCTGGGCTGCGTAAACACCGCTCTGCAGTCCATCATCCTAAATGACCACCGGCATGGCAGGGGAGCAGGAAGTCATATCTCTCCATTAGCGATCGAGCCCGGTGTTTGTAATCAAGGCTTATTTAAAGCGCTCCGTGTTTACTCGGTCAAGTGTGGAGTTTGTCCGACGTTGCGCACACACACACACAGCCCGTACCGGCAAACCCTACTGGGAATGGTATATGGGGAAATGAGTGATTTGTGTGATGAGAGAAGACACCAAACATGACTCTCACAGGTCACATCTGTGAGAGTAGACTTCCATCTTGATGTGGATGCCTGCTGGCTCCTGTACTAGATCGTAGAAGAAAGTAGAACATATTACAGTAGAAATTGCACCAGGAAGTTATTTATGTAATTTTCCAGGCGAGCGGCTGCCAATACACGACCGGAATTAATCCATTGTTAGATACCGGCAGTCGCGTTCTGGCTGTATGCGTGTTCCAGTTAAATGATATAATGGGAATACAAGTGGTTCAAAAGAAGTGGGAAAAACTGAGTGGGGTAAGTAGTGTGGAATGCTAAATTCTCTCTCTTTCTCTCTCTCTCTCTCTCTCTAGGTCCAGGTGCTGCTGTACTATCTGCAGCACCCTCCCATCTCCTTCGCCGAGCTCAAGCGCAACACGCTCTACTTCTCCACCGATGTCTAAACCCTACCTGGGGGTCAGAGTGAACCCTCTTGGTGCCTCCTCTCTCTAGCAGCCTC
>OMKN01065582.1:0-10127 GCA_900302345.1 Melanonus zugmayeri
GGGAGAGAGGGAGGGGGAGAGGAGAGGGAGAGAGGAGAGAGAGGGAGGGGGAGAGGAGAGGGAGAGAGGAAAGAGAGGGAGAGAGAGGGAGGAGGAGAGGGGAGAAGGGAGGGGGGACAAAGAGAGGATGAGAAGAGAAGAGAATTTTCCTAAAACAAAAAATACATGCTTATGTCTATGGATAGCAATGACCATAATACATAAATAAATACATACATACATAAATGACTACATAACAAAACATGTATGAATATATACCGTTGCTGTCGGGTAACCATTATAAAAAGATAAGTCATAATATTAAGCTTTGTATAATTTAAAGCTTTACATATGAACATAATTCTTAATGACTCTATTCAGCATCTGTAGACATTATCATGATGTGTTTCAATATTGATGCATCCGATCAAATTGCTTCTATCAGCCAGTTTCTCAGCCACACAGGAAATGCAGCCCAACAAAGAAATGATTATAATCACATATCTTTCTCTATAATTCAGATATGGTAATTTACTGGAAGGCTGTGATCAAGAAATTATTCCTCTGCAGAAAAAAGAGAATAGATTATATTAGATTACATTGCATAAATTGGAATAGAATAGCATTGGTTTGTTACAACAGCAACATACACATAGAGCAAATACAAAGATTTGAATAAATATAGTCTCCTGGCAAGCGTCCAATCACAAGCAGAGTTATAGACTAAACTATCACATGCCACGCCTATAATTTCTCCACTTTGCTATTGCCACTAGAGGGCGGTCACGGATCTGCTCAAATTTCCCACAGCTACTATGGCTACAATGATTTTAGGTCTCTTTACTCTGCCATTGCAACCTAAGATTCATAGCCATCAGCCATACAGATCAATGGTGCTGAACAAATACTGCATAATAGTGACCTTTGACCTATAAGTAATTCAAGTTGATGAGTGTGCATGTGTAGGAATCAGAATCAGGTTTATTGGCCAAACATCATTTTACACATGTAAGGAATTTGACTCCTGGTTCACAGTAACTCACTGTCCTTACAGTCAACAATCAACAGTCATATATTTGTGCATATGCATTGGATATGTACTAAATATAACTAATGAGCAATGAATGACACATGGCTCACATGGCTGGGTTCATTGTTCATGAGTGATGGCGTGTGGGAATGAAGGCATCATATTTGAACGTTTATGATTCCATTATCTATTTAATGGTAGAAATGAGATGGTGCAATTAAAATGTTCTCCTCTTTTTATACTTACTGAGGGCAATGCGGAGGACGACTCCTGACGATACTGGTGGGTGATGCCTATGTAGTTAGGAACAGTCAAGAGATGCTGTTTTGTACTCGCCTCCAGGTTTTTCAGCGGTACCACATAGACTTATTCTAGGTGAAAAATCTTATACTGTTCATGGACTGAGAATAGATTCATGGAAGGAGAGTAGAAAACATTATTCATTGTAAAACAAACAACGATTTTTTGCTTTTTTCTTCGTCATCCTCTGTGGCCTCCACCTTCTTACAATCTGCTCCTGCATTAAAGTCACTCTTCTCTGAAAACTCTGACCGTCTACCAGTCATTTGTAGAGAAACCTACAAGTGTGTATATGTAGGAATGAATTTAGTATCATATGTGTGAATGTTTATGATGTATTAGTAGTAAATTAACTAGTAAAAAAACAGCATTTTGCTTTTGACTCCACTTTCTGAGAACAGTGGTGAATGATGCTTATGAAGTTAGGCACAGTCAAGTGACGTCAAAGGTAATGGATGAATGACTTATTAGGTCAAAGGTCAAATGTGCACTCACAAAACCAGGTCAAAGGTCAGATATTTGCGCTCACAACAAAGCCATCAATCATAGGGTCGTAAAATGCCGTGTCCGTATTCTCTCTCCTTCCCATCACCTCATTGGCTTCTGCCAGGGAAATGGCAGAAGTCTTGGGGTCACTTTGTGATCCTGTCTCAGTGCCTGACCGCTCTGCCTTCCACCGATGAAATCTCTGAGAAGCTGAACCCAGTTTTCACTCACCATCACATGAGTCCACGTTGGACCATGTTTATCTCGATCGCCCCCCTTGGAGGACTCTTCCAGGAGTATAACTTCAGATGACATGATCATTGCATGTCAAGGTCTTTATCCAGAAGTGAGTGCAATATGGTTTGTGTTGGGTCTGAACTGGATGGATGGCGACTAATTATAAGTCATTATCAGTATATATAGGCAATTAATAGAATTCATGTCATGTTATAACAAGGACTTAAAAGTCTTAACAGAGCACTACGATTATCATTGTTAATAATAATACAATAAAAACAAAGCAACAGCGCCCTCTGGTGTTTCTATGTGTGATCCATGTCTTCTTAGAAAATAAACAGGTCTGTTATAAACAGCAACTTTCTTACGATAGTAGGCTTATTATCTATCATATTTTTTTGTAGCTGCACAATTCACTTGCAATTCACTTTCCAGGTGAAACCTAAGTAATAGGCCTGCTGTTATTCTACGGATCAAGCAGAAATCACCCATTTGGTTGTTTTGTCATCCAAATTTATTGGTTTCTAGTTTGAGTGAGAAAACTTTGACATTGTAGAAAAGTGGCATTTTTAGACAATTAATTAGATTTGAGCAAAATGATCTATACATCTGAAGAAAGTATATAATATAAATGATTCAGTTGGGTTCTATTTCACTTTACTTTACTTGGTTTCTACTTAGGCCCTATAGTCTACTGTATGTTGATCATATCTTAAACCAGAAGGTGTATGAATTTGTAGTTTGCCAAGAAACATTGAAAGTCACAAAGTGACCAAAATCAGTTCAAAGCCTAACACAGTTCACCATATATTAAATCCATCTTCCCTTTTCAACCAGAGGTGACCATATAGGAGGTAGAAGACATGTTTGTTAAAGGATAACTTCGGGATTTTTCAACCTGGGCCTAATTTTTCCATCATTTGGGGTCTTTCTGACTAATGCGGACAACAATTGTTGGCATTGGTCCAGTATTGAGCGAGAAACATCCGCTTAACGTCTCCATTGTAACGCATCAGTGTACGTGTCTACAAGTGCTTGTTTTTGCAGATCAGATCTCAGACTGTTGTAAGTGTTTGACAACATTATGGAAATGATCCCTACAAAGAAATACAACTTTTTTTCTTTACCTTTCACTTGATCCAGGTCCGTTTGTTATTATGTCTAACCAACGTACGTAACCTACGTTACCGGTTATGTTACGTAACCAACGTTACGTAACCACCGTTCTTATGACACCAACAGACCCCAGATCAAGCGAAAAAAGTTGTATTTCTCTGTAGGGATCGTTTCTATAATGTTGTCAAACACTTATAACAATCTGAGCCTGTCATTGGCAAAAACAAGCACTTTTAGACACGTACACTGATGCGTTACAATGGAGACGTTACGCGGCTGTTTCTCGCTCAATACTGGACCAATGCCAACAAAGACCCCAAATGATGGGAAAATGAGGCCCGGGTTGAACAATCCCGAAGCTATCCTTTAAGGTCACCCTGGAACATATTGAACACTGCGGTGCGTAAGACATATCTATTGTACGGCATGGGGGACTTTTGCCTTGACAAACAACCTTTTCAACATGTTCACCGCGGTGGACAAATGAGCGGATTTCCTCGTCTATACTCTCGCCCGTTTCCTCCTTTAATAACCTGCGTGTCAATAGCTTCATGAATAGAGTCACTGAAGGGTGAGCGTTTCAAACAGGCCCTATTTTAATTGACCTTGTTGATGTTTCCAGAGGAGCCCATTATTGTAATTAACTGCACTGGCAGATGACGTTGAGTCAAGCTGGTGCCACGGGCTCTTTATTGGCACGTCCGTGTTGAAGCTACGTGCAGAAGCGGTTGCGTTGCGTTTCAGGTGCGCATGCGTTGGATTTATCGAACTCTTGCATCAAAAATATTATTGCATCAAGTATCACAATATCCAATGTTGTGCTAGTTTTTATTGAATAATATGAGATTATGAGCGCTGAATTGAATCGCCTTTTTATTTTAAGTATATCTCACACAGGCCTACCTACTGTTTACTGTCCAATATTATATGTGTGCTTTATTTAAGCATTTTTACATTTAGGCCTACGTAAAGGACAAACTATACCTCCATGGTCATTTTCACTTGGTCCACTGGCGTTCTCATATCCTCCCCTCTTCTCTCCTCTCCCATCCCCTTGCTTCCTTTCCTATCATGTTCTATTCTCATTCTCTGATTCATACAAATCCAATTATAACAATGGGCTACATGTCAAGAGACACCACTTGCGCGGTGTTACTATTGATTGATTGATTGATTGATTGATTGATTGATTGATTGATTGATTTTTAACAAGGAGAAACAATAGAAGACTTCTTATGAAATGACTCCCCGCGTCTCTTCAGGTCAAGTTGCAATCGCTGAACAAACAACAAATGGCGCGAACGGTAATTTGCTGCTGCGGATGAGGCCTGTTTTCTCAAACCGCCAGTGACGTACATGTGTAAATAGGGCGGGTTGCTATTTAACGTCACAGCGCTCTCTCTCCACGGGTCTGACCGACGCTGCACTTGAACGCGCGCGCTTTCTATGACTGCACGTTGAACTTCTTAATTAGCTTCTTAATTGGCTTAATTGAATTCAAAGTGAAACCATGGTGGTCGGCTTTAATTTGTAACTAGACTCGCTCAGAAGCTCACTCACTGTGGACACATTATTAATTATTATTATTATTTTTTAAACCGCTCTATTATAACATGGGCCACGTAAACTATTCGTGGACGTACAGGCCAATAGGCTTGCTACCAATTTGGATCATTCTGGTAACGCTACCTTTTATGGTGCAGTGTTCACAAAATCCAGCAACTTTTGCGAAGTCCTATCCTCGCGGGAATCACTGGGCAGTGGGTAAGGACCTCTTTATTAGGCAATAAAAAAAGAAAAAGTCGTTTCTGTAATTGTTAATATTAGGCTATTAATATTATTATTGTGTTGTAACTGTTATTGTTTGTTATTATTACTGAACATATAAACGATATTCTTATAATGGCCCAAAAGATAGCAGTATTGCATTGCATCCAGCTACGTTCCTATATAGACCTGCATCCTACTATGGAGAACCGGTTTTTTCTTCCTCCACACAGGGCATTTAATGGGGAGGAAGAGCGTTGAGATGCCGCCCGAACCTCAGCTAGATAAAGAGGAGGACATTGACTATCAACTGGACGAGGAGCATCCACCTGAGCTGGACCAGGCCTTGTCCGGGTCGAGTCCAAACAGCCAGAGGCAGATGCCATACAGACGTTTTCTGGAGAAGACCAGGTGAGAGAGTATAGTGATATCTGAGAGAGGTATATTGATATATTGAAGTGTTTTATACACTGATAATTTATATTATTGTGACATAAATAAGTGCTACACATTCCCCTTAAATTGTTTATTAAAAAAGTAAAGTATAATAACTGAATACAAGTAAAACTGTGAATTGCAGTAAAGTCAATTATTGCATGGTCTTTATGGTTGACAGTGTACTATGACGTCAAAGTTGTTGTTGTTTTGTATTTTAGATGCGGGATTTGCTGCTGGGTTTAAACCTGAAGCATGCGGGTTCCAGATGAACACATTATACAATACATTATAGCTGCATGGTATCATTTTACACATCTACAATTGTTGAAACAAACAAATCGCTCTTATAGCCTTCCGTTTTACATTTTGATAAAACTATACTGAATAAAAAGATAATTTTAAGTGCATTGTGGAGTGTCGGTTCATTGTTTTACACCATCCCATTTGCAATGTTCTCTTTCTCCCTTTCTGTGACTTTCTCAGCCTTAGCCGGTTCATTACCACAAGATGGCAGCAGATTTGCGCTTTTCAATTGAGGATAGACTTGATAGGCGTAGTTGAATTTTCAACCGCAGACCAAATCAAACATATGGTTACACTAGGGTGGCCAAAGACGGACGCTGTTTTGTTCGCCTTTCAGCTCGCTGGATCCAGCGCTGCGGGTCTGATCGCGCTCACTGTGAATGAAATATTACATCACAGAGCGAGAATAACTTCAGTCAGTCAAATCACTTCAAAATTGTAACAACCAAGTTAACAATAAACTAGATAAATAATTAAAGCTCATAAAGTAACTTATGCTGGCGATATACATTTCAAGACTACAGACGCCCCCCCCCGAGCTCTCCATGTGCAGCGAGGCAAGAGGGAGAGCACCCAAAAAAACATATTATTATGTATTATATATACAGTGTATATATATATTATTATATATTACAATATACCCCAAATAACAATCACTCTGACAAAACACTCAATACAGAGTGAGTCTTAGAAAAACGAGAGACATCCGCAGATAGAAACAGATGAAAGAGCAGGGGGAGTTAACACATAATTAGAATAGTTCTAATTGCAATTAAAATAAGTTCTCTTTCAAATCAAACATCCCAAGATATGAGTGGAAATTATTGTTCTTGCAACTGCATTTATAACCTTATTTTTGTATTGTCTATTGTCTCTGTAGGCCTATTTCCTACTTAATGCAATGTAATATATATCAAATAAACATTGTTGGATTCAATCAACTTAGTATTAGACGATTCATGAGACACATTGCATCATTTTTCTCTCTCTAAAGAATCATTATTAAATCATGAGGTCAGGGATTTACACCCCTAACCCACGTGTGTGTGTTTCCTCGCTGGCCTGACACAACAGAGCCCCCCAGGGCGCGCGCACAATGCGTCATGTTAATTGGCACAATTAAGAGCGTCCTTTATAATGCCGCTCAAAGGAAAGTGTTCCTGCCTCATTTGTCACAGAGGACTCATAATAGACTCGAATAATAGACTTACAAACCACTTTCACCCAATCTTCATAAATCTAATTTGACCGGTGAAAAGGAGAAAGTTAAGATGCTATTTAGGGAAGGAGGAAGTGCCCAAAGAAGTTTAAATGGAGTACTTTTTTGGTCGATTTGGGATAATGAAATAGGCCTTTTGGGATAATGAAATAGGCCATCCTTCTCAGGATGTGTTCATGCATGCAAATTATTTTGTGTCATATTATCTTCAAACTATTTTAATTAGCGCTACGAATGTCTGTAGGCCTAAGTTATGCATGTGTGTAAAGATCTTTTATGTTTATGAATGCATGTTGCTATAGGTCAAGTGAGGCTCGACATATTGAGAACATCACTTGGTCGATGCTTACTTTACTCTTGACTGTCGCATTAAACTATTCAAAATAGTTTCAATAGTCAATATCAATAGTTAATAAATGGTCTATGCGTGTTAGTGGTGTAGTCTACCACTACGGGGTGCTATAGGCTACACGTGTGTTTTTGTATTGACGTATGGGCATAGGTCTACTCAAAGACACAGCAAAATATAATGAGGCTATAATGATATAATTAAGCTTTTAATTAAGCTGTTTCATTTTTCCATTTAAACACATGACATTATGCTGATGATTGAGCCTACACAAACTAATCCAGTAGCCTACCTCGGATGAGTGCAATTATCCAATAAACGATTAAGTCCACAAACGTTACAGTGTTCGACATAGGCTACACAAATGTCATGACGACGTCCATTTCATATTTATAAAATAGGCTAAAAGTCGTCAGATTTGACCCCAGATAACGAAAACAACAATAAATATGATCAAATGGGCTATGAGCATGAATAAAGTAGGCTGTTTTCCTTGTTCAAATATAGCCTACATTTGCTAAAGTAAAATAAATGCATGCGGATGGACTCTGGCTACGCATGGTGACATCAAGACAGGCAGGGTTCAGCATGAGAAGGAAATCAGTTTACTGACAAAAAAACAACAACAATTACACTTCACAAAAGTTGAAATGTGATTTCAATAAACAGGAGTTTAACATTCCACTGTATAGGTAGGCCTATGGTTCAAAATCCGACCATATGAAAAGCGTTCATCAAAAACCAAAAGAGAAAACAATTAGCCTAATAGTACGAATTAATTAATTAATTAATCACATGGGGAAAAATACAATTGGTTATGATGGAAAAATGATGCAATGTGTCTCATGAAACGTCTAATAATAAGTTGACTGAATCCAACAATTTTTTTTGTATATTACATTGCATTAAGTAGCCTAGAAAATGAATGACTGGATGAAGTCTCTTTTGTCTTAATTGTCCGTTATACAATTACAAAAATAAAAATCCCGACATTTCGTTACCACGTCTTCCCGAAAGACTGGATGTGTTCTTTGGCCTTCATCCTCAGGGACGCGATGCTGGAGCTCCGCGGGTCGGATTCCTCCTGCAGGGCTAACTTGTCCATGAAGCCCGCGCATGCGTACGCCGGTGCCGGCGGACAGATGGAGCCTATGTGTGGGAGATGGTGATGGTTGGGCCCTGCCGCTGGTGCGGAGTGGAGGGAAGTAGCCGGCATGGAGCTGGAAGCCATGGATGGGGGAGACGAGTAACTCCCCCCCGAGAGACCCTGCACGGCGCTTATGAATCCGGGTAGAGAGGGCAGAGACGAGGCGGTGGTGGTGGTGGTGATCGGGGTGGTGGTGAGCCAGGGGTCCAAGTGTAGACCGGAGCCGTGCAGGGGGTTAGTGGAGGAGCAGCCGAAGGAGAACAAGGACGAGGGGGTGTCCTGCAGCTTGATGGCGCTCACTTCCAGCTTCTCTTGGCGCCGCCACTTCGCGCGTCGGTTCTGGAACCACACCTGCGATAGAAGAAATAGGCTATATATGATTAACATGTTAATTCATTTTTAATCAGTGATATAGCCATCAATCAATTACCAATAGAAAATAAGTTAGATCACATTGTTTCACTTTTCGTCGTTAATTTATTCTAAGCGGTATTGGAAGGCTAGAGGCCTATAATCCCAATGGAATAAGTAACACAATGCGCATAATGACGTTTTTTGCTATTTCCTGAGCTATTTAGTAAATAATAATTGTGACAATAAACGCATCATCATGGGCTATTTTAGGCTACAAAACTCCTGTCCACGTTGCATTTCAAAATTAAAATGAAAGAATTGAAATGTTAAAGAAAAAACGCAGCAGGCTTAATGAGCTCAATGAATGTAGTAGGCCTACCTGTACTCGGACCTCCGGCAGGTTGACCTTGAGCGCGAGCTCCTCCCTGCTGTACACGTCGGGGTAGTGCGACGCCTCGAACGCGCGCTCCAGCGCGTGCAGCTGGAACGTGGTGAACGTGGTCCGGTTCCGCCGGTGCTTCTTCTGGGGGCCGCCGCCGCCCCCGCCCTCGTCGTCGTCGTCATCGTCCGAATACTTGCCGTCTCCGTCGGGCGAGTCCGCCGGGCTGTGAGCCGGACTGTCCGGGGTCGCGGTAGTAGTCGTGCGACACACAGGCCTACCTAAAGAGAGGAAGGTATACGGGAACGTTTGTTTTATGGGATGTTTGTAGTCTTTCAGCTGACATTTTTGTAGTTTATAGTCTCTAAAGCCTGACCCAGTTATAGAATGAAAAACCAGAAATGTATTAGGCTATATATTTATATATAGGCTATATATTATATATATTTTAATTATTTGAAACTTTTTGTGTTTCTTATATAGGAAGAATAGTGTCGAGTCACACATTTGTACTTACTGTCAAAAGTTTCGGAGTGATGCTCTTCTTTCTTCGTCGTCGGTGCTGTAATGACGTCTTTCACGCGTGGTTTGTCTCTCGCGGTGTAAGGGGTTGATTTGTTGAACACGTTGTCGTCCTTAAATCCCAGTATGGCGTCGATGCTGTGGACCCTGGCGGGATGTCCCTGGGCGAAACGCGCCGAGGGTGACACGCGGTCATCCGTCATCATCACTTCGGTGGACGATCCAAGAACCCACATTTATTGATGAATGTCGACGTGTTAGACAATTACGGGAAGCGGTAGGGAAAAAAATAAAGAGAAAAAAAAAAAATAAAACAAATGATGGACTCGCCGACTCAAAACCTGTGCGTAAAAACGTGCGCCAAAAAAACACATCCAGAAAAAAAGATATAGTCAGTGTCAGTCAGTGTCCTTCCTCCGGTTCATCTGTGAAAGTGATGACCTCGCATCTTCTCGGATGAGGCTTATAAAGTAGTGCTGGCGGAAGACCCCCCTACTCGGG
>OMKN01065582.1:10147-24843 GCA_900302345.1 Melanonus zugmayeri
CCCCCCGGGGGGGGGGGGGGGGGGGGGGTTAGATTGGGCCCCTGGAGTTTAACTAGGGGCCCTCTGTCCGTCCCAGCACCCAAACTCCTCTCCGACTCAAGTGCATTACCAACCAGTCAGTTGCTGACTATAAATCTACTTATATAAATCTTAAAACCATTTTTTCTCCTCCTCCAGATGTTGGCGTGTTTCATGTTAGTCTGTGGAGAAAAAAAAAACGAGGAGTGGGTTGAAGATTAAAGCCTACAGATTAAGGTAGAACGACATTATAATCACACTTTTTCTTGTCAGGACATGGATTGCGAGATGCAAGCTTAATGTTTAATCAAAGCGTCAAGACACGATTGACACATTGTTCAATTAGCTGGAGAAGGATGCTCTTTTAATTTAGACAAATGTAAACTAATCTGTAACTGTAATCACACATAAAACATAAATATTGTTGTATAATAATTAAATAATTAACTTTTAATTTGCATAAGCATTAAGGACTAAGGACTGGGCTTTTTCTTCCAGGTCACCCAATGGTTATTCAGTACCTGTTTCTTTAAGGCAATATTTGTCCTGCAAATTAGCCTCAAGGAAAAGGAGGAAAACGCTCTAAATGTAACTTATGTGTCTAAACAAAGATGTGGCTCTACAGTTTGTAATCCTCAGCCCGCATGCTGCTTAAGGGGATTACATTATTTTCACAAAAGGGTTAAAACCCCTGAAACTATTTAGCACTTCCTAATTGGTGACATTCCTTTGTTAGCGATCGAAGAGGAGGAAGACGAGAGAAAGAGACGCGTTAACAACGCCCTACGCTACGCTTGAGTGAAGTGTTTTTATTTTTATTTTTTTAAATTACATTTAAATAACATGCAGGGAATATACATTTCCGATTATTTGTCATAGTCAATGATCACAAGTAGGCTAGTAGGTCTACTAACGATGTAGGACCTATGTGAGGACTAGGCCTATTTTGACCAAAGGTAGAGGGTAGAATGAGAGGGAATATGCAACACTTGAGGTTATACTTGAGCAAGATGAGGCTTAGGCCTATTATTCTTTTTAGATGTTTATATTATTAATATGTGAAGTGTATAATGTAATATTCACATTATTATATGAATATTTTTCATATTATTTTTCAGACTTTGCATAGAAGGCCAAAACCAAAACCTAATCCAAGGTCGTTCTTCAGGAAACCGAAGACCATGGGGGCCCGTCCTGGGACTGTGGCCCCGTCCTGGTGCCGTTGTCCTGGGAACCTAACCCTAAAACCAAACCCTAACCCTAAAACCAAACCCTAACCTAACCCTAAAACAAAAAAAATACAAACCAACTAAATAATTCAAAGTCAAACATTTCCCATGACCTCATCTGCATGTCGACCCCACATGAGGTTACGACCCCAAGGTTGAGACGCCCTGTTGTATATAAAGTAATAAATAAGTAAAAGTAGTCATTGGTATAAAGGCACACATGTACATGTAGGTGGTTGGTAAGTAATGGTGTTCAAGATCATCTGATTCTAGTAGCCTACCCCAAAAACTGTATTTGTGCTAAATTCCTGCAAAAATGTTGCGGCTCGTGCACTTCTTGCGCTTGCATCGTCTCCTCCAAAGCTGAAACCAAAGACACACCCTTGCCTGCCACCTCGACGGTTCTGATCCTATTAACCGGTAAATCTCAAGATCTCACAAATCCAGTGTCTTTCAGAGCCAGACACGACACAAACATTCACAGCTTCCTTCTGTCTCCCCTTCATGAACCCGCTTTTCAATTAAATAATCACTGTCCATTAAGGCCTGTTGATTCTAATTGTAAAGATAATGTAATTATGTATTGTATTGTATGTAATGTATTGTAATGATCCAATCTGATTGATCCTTATTTGTTCATATAAGGATCATAGGTTCGTATAAGGATAACAACATAATTTTGCATAGTTTATGATCTATCTGTGTAGATAGGATTACGTTGAGGTGAAGGCAAATTAGTGACACATTATGTTGGTTTCTCAGCATCTTTAACTGAGCCTTGTAGAAAAGTTTGTAGAGTTTCTGAGTTTGTAGAAAAGCAACATTAGACTGAATATCACCACTAATAGGTTTGGCTCTTCATCATCAATATGGATCTTGATGTGCTGCTGTTATATACTACAGTATGATTTCACATAAAATAACACATTTCTTATAATCATTTATTTGAATTTTTAGTTAAATCACTTGCATGTCTGCAGCATCATTATGCAAAACTTAAAAGTTTTCATTCTTGCCTATAGGTTAACTTTTAAAAATTATTATGATTTGATCAAAATACAAGTGGAATATTTTACATGACATACAATACAATACAGAGTCAATCCTTTTTTTTTTTTTTTACACAATTATCAATTAACTGAAATCGACCGACTCGTACAACATGTCCAGATCATCACTCTTTCAACAACACCAAAGGGGAATACATTCAACATTTACTCACACTCAACACATACAAACATCTACAGTAACACCAACACCAGATGGAGGGAGAGGGCTGGAACAGAACAGTTACAAGGTTGATATGAATCAAGACTTACTTGGAAGTCCTTCCTTGAGTCATTTGCTGTTTCATTGATGTGCAACACAACACTCTCCCGTAGACAAACAAATACACAAATATCTTTAAAATGACTTTAGAACAAGCATTTTGGATTGGAAAATGGATTTGTTCACCTCACTGGAAAGCATCACTTTTCTAGCTCATTTAGATCATCAAAAACATAAGCAAACAAAACCAAAAAACTAAAACAAAGGAGTAAGCTTTCTGGATAAGACTCAACGGCTGCCATTTTAGAGTTAGCAATGACCTGCTATACAGACACAAGAAAACTGCTTCCATTCAGTTGAGAATATGGAATGAGATGGAAGTAACGATATCACTGTGCCCTTATATTACTGCATATTGCGATATGGTACTAGTAATTAGCTGTTTTGTTTACAAGTATATATTTTTTGTTGAAGCCTCGTGAACACTGCATGGCTGGTTATTTCCTAAGAAGGGTCGACATTTGGGTTTCGTTTTTTCATTTCGCCCTTTCTTCTTTCCCCCTCCCGCTGCCCTCTCACATCACGGAGCACTTCTCTTCTGCCTTGGTCCTCAGCTCGGTGACGGTGGCCGAGGCCTTCTCCTTCAGCTGGTCCATATCCATATTCTGGAGGTTCTGCATATGGCCCAGGATGGAGTCCTTCCCCTCCTCTTCTGTGGCATCCTCATCCACCATCTTCAGGAGCTCCTCGGGTACGTCCACATCGTCCCCAGCCATCTCGATCATGTTCTCGTCTTGCTCACTCTGCACGTGGACAAAGAGATGGCGAGAGAAGAAACTGTTTGTGACGGGGTTAGGAGAGCAATACGCATATAGAGCCATGAGAACAAAAGACGATACCACACACGGTAGAACAATAGTGAAGGTTACAACATTTAATCTGAACGTTTAGTCCGACCTGACTTTGTTTTTGTCTGAATCTGGAGAGCTTACCAAAGTAGTATAAACAACTGTATTTGCTGTATGTAACTGTAGGCCTTTCTGTAGCTCCCAACAAAATCCAGAGTTAAAGGGCCCCGATTTTACCACCAGTATGTGACGTTGATCCGCCATTACAAGTCATTTCAAAATCTATCCATTTGTGACATCACAAATGGAAGTGTCCACTCAGATGCACGATGGACAGATCAACTCTCAATATGTATGTATTTGTTTATTTGATAGGGACAGAGCTATCATTGCACGTCAATGAACATCAGTAAAAAAATACAAGATGTAAACATGCCAGAGTCCGTAGTCCCTAGGCAGGTAACAAAAACAGAAACATTACAAGTGACAATATACAAATACAAATATACAAATACATAAGTAGAAAAAGACAAAATACACTGTACATGTCAAGTTAAAAATGATCACAGTTCTGTTTTTCCTTGAGCCATTGTTGAGATGGGTCTGAAAAGTGGGGTCTGTAGGGCACTCCCTTATTAAGTGGTAGGCCATTCCAAAAGCACGGTTTGTCCAAATGTGGTGCCTATATGGCCCCTCACAGTCCCCTCTAGTGGTGGCCCTGGTGCCATTGCCACTGTCAGCCCTCTGTTTAATGAATTCATTTAAAGGAGGTGGGGCAGGCCCATGCAAAGCCTTATACATAAAATGAGCACATTTTATTTTTTTTAAATTCTCTTAATGGCTTTCTTGAAGAGTAATTCTATTGATTTAAGTGTTGTTACATTTTTAAATGACCAGTTAGTAAAACAGTAATCGATGTGGGAAAAAAATCATTGAGTGTAAAAACACTCAATGACGGTGTTTGATACCTTTTTCACATGACGTTTAAAGGTTAATGTGTAGAGTCCAATGTGATCCCAAGATATTTGAACTCATTTACAATGTCAAGCTCCTCCCCTCTCACATATTAGAATGTGTCACCTCTACTGGTTGTTTTGTACACATCCACATCCACACCGTGTTTTTGATATTCAATAAGTGATATGATTTAGTAAGTCAGTCCTGAACATGGGTCATTGCAGATGTAAGAATTAAGGAGGCTTCCGTCTTTTGCATGTGTACAAATTACGACATCATCTGCATACATTTGAATATTTATGTTTTTACATGCATTAGGTAGGTCATTCATATATAGTGTGAATAACATTGGCCCAACAATAGAGCCTTGTGGGACCCCTACAGGACAGTCGAGATTTGGTGTTGTCAACACAAACATATTGCTTTCTGTTGGATAGAGATGATTTAATCCACAGGATAGCTTCTTCAGAAAAATAAAAATGTGTTAATTTAGATAAAAGAACCTAGTGGTCGATGGTATCAAATGCCTTCTTTACAACCAGAAAGACAGCACCTACATAGGAGCTCTCATCCAGTAAGCATTTGACTAAAAAGACACAGTTTCCCGCACAGTACACCAATCAGCTCCTTCCAGCCTGTTGGAACACTCCCACATTGTGATGTCACAAAGGCATAAAGGGCATTGATAACTTGGCAATGTAGCTGACCCCAGAAACATCATATATTTTCAATATGTTTACCCTTTTCTGCATGGACTTAGGATTCCTATTGCCCTCCTTATAAGGTATCCATCGATCTACTGTATTCTAGACAGGTGATACTTCTTTCAAAAAATGACACTAGCCTTGTCCTTTAAGTCCATGGATGCAGATTTATAAAGCTCAGTGAGGTCAATAAAAATAAATAAATAAATGATAAATAAAATACATATTTTTCTATAGGAAACTCCAGTAAATTAGATTATAGAAACATATCGATATCCATACAAATATATAAAGAAGCAATTTCTCTCGTTTTTTTCCCTAACAACTTCAAATCCTTATGTACAGACCTCTATGGTACAGACAGAGAGCGCAGAAGAGTACAGAAAGCCGTTACAACACCATTGGTCTATGTTTAACATCAAGCCGTGGGATTACCAGAGACAGGCCCCGGCCTTTGCCTCCCACGCAAAGGTCTGAAGGTCTGACACATACACAACAGGAGAAACGCACACAGTCAATAGTCCATCAGACTCATTTGACAGCATCAGCTTCTCCAGTCAAACGCCTGCTCTTGGGGCGAATGTATTGTGTGAAAACAATAACCGTGGCTATTGGAGAGAGAACATATGCAGGTTGTCCTCGACAGAAACAAACCGACAAAGGAGCCTCGTTTCCTCATCTATGTGCTCAGAGTTGTTATGGTAATCGGGTGTTGGAGGCACATTGTCATAATGAAGACACCTTATGTGAAGTAGGCCTTTGTCAAGCGCCCAGGCTTTACATGCAATGGAAAACACAGATTGAGAAAAGTAATTACCTTTATCAATACCGTGATTGTCCTTAAGATTTGTGTATAATAGCTAAGTGATAGAGCTTTGTCGCACAGCTATAGCATAGAACATTAAGAGACGGCAGAATTAGTACATTTATTGTCTATGTGGGGAACTGATTAACATACTGATCAATTGAATATCTACTGCAGAGGACAAGGCCCTCAAGTAACCATGGTTACCGTCAAACATTTTCACTAGGCTAATATAAAATTCACAATTGTTAAACCTCCACCTAAACGTTTGAACCGCATTTTGACGTACCTTTTTCGCTCCGGCCATCGTAGCTAACGTTTAACCCTGTGCCCTTTTATTGGTCGGGAAGCAAGTTTTCCACTCCCGATGCCGTCCTGCCCAGATTACTCAAAGAGGCTGGGACACCTGCGTCGTGGCAGTTGGCCGTTTAAGACCCAACAGGGTGGTGGTGGGACATGGGGTGACGTCACGCTAATCTACACCGTCGACTCTCAAATTCAAACTGCCAAGAACTTTGACCAATGGTCAACCAAGCTTGAAATAGGATGGTTGCTCTTACTTAAGTTATCCAGTCACTACGAGGCTTTGCTTTTAAGGGTTTTGTCTTTTCATATTGGCCAAAGCCTACATTTTGGCCAATAAGAGGCCGGACTTAAATGTTAATTTGTTTTCTGTTGCCTTATTAGATTTTCTTTGCGAGAGAAGTTTTGAGAGAAATTTGAGTAGTTACACTTTTCAAAGTGATGTATTTTTTAATATTTTTGAAAGTCAATATATTCATGCAGCAACCGATTTAAAACAAGACAATAACAAACTAACCATATGGATTTTGCTAGTGTTATTTTGTTGAGTTGTCACAGTCACTCAGTGTGGAGCAGGGTTTACCTTTGGCAGTCTGTATTTATCTCGTAGACACACCCTCAGTGTGGCTCTCTCTGCCTTCTTATGCAGGAAGTCTGCGTCTCTCTCCATCCTGTAAAAGAGAGACTTTAGAGTTAGACCAACTATGAGACAATAAGAGTTTAGAATGGGGAAAAGCAGTAGCCAGTAGCAGTTGCAGGTTCAATGACGTTGACTTATTATCCAATGCCTTGGTTGTTTGCAATTTTTTGGGAGATTTCAAGCAGTCAATGGGCCTTATTTACCTAGCGGCCATCTTGGTTCTGTTCAGTTCCCCCAACCAGCAAGCATTTAGATGGAACCAAGATGGCCGCTATATCAGACAGTTTCAATGAATACTAATCAGAACGCAAAGACCTACATGTTGAGGGTATTGACTGTACTGTATTACACAGTACTGTGTTGTCCTGTACTATTTGCGTAGAACTTTGATCAATATTTTGAGAAATATCCTTTTTGCAAACACAACAGAAATGCTAATTTCTAATTGGCTGAGATTCTAGTTCTACAATATATTGTAGTTGAAAATGTAGATTCTAGGGGTTTTTCATTTCAAATGTTTAGTCCCAAATCCATTCATGTATAACAGCTCTAATTGACGCACCTTAGTCACGTGACTAAATCAAAATATGGCCTTTTGTCAAATGAATTGCCCTTGAACACTCCAGAGCACAAATCTGGTTATGTAATCTACATATCCGGCCTCTACATCTAAATCACTTGATTTATTTGATGGCAATAATTCTTCTGAGCTTTACAGAAGTCATAAATATCACATTTGCCATTATCCTTCCCTTAGATAATACAGATTAATAATTGAGCGTAGCATATTGCTAAACCCAGTTATGCAGCATTTTGCTTACGATTTGGACGTACCAAACAAAATATCATGGTAATCTTTACATTAACGACTAATATTTCAGGCTCTTAGCTTGAACACAATTATATACAGTAAATCAGTTTGCAAGCATTTATCTTCTTTACATTGTTAAATTGCATTTAGTTATTTTTATTTATAAATATTTGACAGAATAGGCTTACAGGATCAAACCGTTTTTTAAGTCAGATATATTATTAGATAGCTTATTGAAACATATTGATATATACAGGATATCACTCAGAGCAGAGGACAATTCGATGGAGATCGATGACTTTATTATTGGGAGTTATTATCTGTCAACAGATTTATCTCCATTTGGGGTGAATGACTGATTTTAAGTAATGGTTTAATAATGGTGTCTTCTGACCGTGTGCATGAGAAAGATCTCTAAATAAATGCTTGCTTCACATAGAGTATAGTGAAGTATGTGTATAATGTATAGAAATGTATAAATATCTACAAAGGTTTTTCTATGTGCACTTCATAACATTAGGAGAATGACGTTAGTTAGATGCAATACATACAAAAGAACAAAACAGCAACAAAATGTAACGTGTCAGCATTTTAGATCAAATAGATAACAGGATTGTCAAGGTCAGAATTTGTCTGACCTGCCACACACGGGGCGGCTTTCCACACGCCAACACGGGAAAAACAAGATGGATCCCTCATCTATCCCCTCTACTTACTTCTCCTCCACCAACTGTTTCTGGTATTCCTCATACTCCTCGCGAGTCATCCCCGCCGCCTTGGCCGGGTCGGTGGGCGCCGCCTCCTCTTCCTTGTCCCCTCCGCCGCCGAGATTGATTCCCGACAGCGGGTTGCCGATCATGCTCTTGATCAGGAATGCCATTTTTCTCGAAGCCCTACAAAGTGATCCCCTTCCGACGCTATGAAGTGTAAACAGCGGTTTCACTCTGTAGGTCTGTAGGTCTGTAGGTCGAGTGAAGTGAAGTTCGTCGGTAGTCCTTCCTGGTGTAGTTTTGAGGCCTCCTTGTTTTTCGGGGGTTTGTCGGTAAATCCAAAGGGGTCCTTCCTTTTGCTAGCTAACCTGCTGAGCGTCGATGTAGCCAAGGACACACTGACGCCAAAGCAACATGTACACACACACACAGACACACACACACGCAACGCAACCCACACAGTTGTGCCACGGGCCATAATCTGGATTAAACCCTCCCTGCTCCGCCATGTTTCAGAGGCAGATGGCTGGCTCGCTCCTCTCTATTTCTATCAGACAGCGAGACCTTTGTGGATCCATCATTCGTTTTGTAACACACACTTCTTTAAACATTTACTTTCACAGTGTTTTGTGCCACAGTATCAACGTATCCCCGTCGCGGGAAATGGTTTTAAAGATGGAGACGAGCGCGGGTCTGGTTCTGTTGGCATATGTCACTCTCCGCCCACCGGTGTTTAATCATATTAGTGGAGCAGGGGCCGTGTCCGTGTGCAGCCTGGCTCGGAGATTTCCATTTATACTACCGAGAGGAAACAGGGGGAGGGATGAGTAGGATTACAGAGCTGTTTATCCCCTTGCCACAGACACACCGCCATTGTTTCTAGAGGGGGAGGGTGGTGGGGGTTGAAAGGTATATAAAGGACAGGGGAAGACTTAACCGAGACCTTTCTGTTTGTCCACTGGGTTCTCTCCTTCCTGTTGCTGACCGAAGGCCTCATAAATGACCCCCCACCATGTTGTATTTTCAGGGAATATCATTATCGGTACTCTCTGATCATCAGTCTCATGAGTTAAAGCTGACAGTGAATTGAGGGCACTGTATTGGGAGGGGGGGGGTTTCCTTCCCATCGCGTCATCTCTGAACGTAGGCCATGAAATAAATCCCCGGTGGTGACCTCTGCGCACTGCAGGTCCTCGTTGAGCCCAACGCTGACCCCTTGAACTGGAACGTGAATATCGGCACACGGTTTCCCCCTTGATCCATAGTGACCGGGGGAGGGGCTTCCAGTTTTTACCAGCATTAGCACAAGTCACTGTCACTGCACACGTCTCCAATGTCTCAGTTTAGGATTATCAATGGATAAAGAGTTGTTTGAATGGTGACCACATTACGCCAACTACAACATGGACCGAATTAGAAAGTTATGGCTATTGATGTGACTCAGTCAATACTGTACTTAATAAGTGGGTACATTTTAATATGTACACAAATGCAATAAAAAAAGAAAATTGTATTTGTAATTTTATTTTACTACCTTAGTGTTAGGTTATTTATTAACACACTTAACCTACCCAGCTAAGTTAGTTTAGCTGAACAAGTGAGCCTTTTAAAACGGTAAGCAGAAGAGGTGCATGTTGCTGATGATGTGAATAAAGACACTACATTTGTGTTTTTGGTGTTTTCTATTTATATAAACAGCTTGAGAAGACAACACAAACAGCCAATGTCCACTCATTCAGAATCGCTACTGTTGTCGGAGTTTAGCATCACAGCATCAATACAAAATGCAATATTTTATTTTAACATTTTTATTGTTAACCTAGAGCGGTGGATTGTATGGAATGAGACAAAGGCCAACGAAATTCATCTGAAAAACACAAACGGTAAGGCAAAAAATAAACACTGCATGTAACATTACATTATGTTTGGAATTTGTGAAAATGTGATACTTTGAGCAATAATTAATACACAGGTTGTATCATCAAATTAAAACTGCAATTTAAAAAGGAAAACACTTTTCAAAACAAAATTATTTTCTTCAAGTACAATTATTTACAATTTGAACACAAATTATATTAACTAAAAAAAAATCATGGACAAAATGGATCTTCTCATTTTCCCGCCGTTTCATCAAAAGAACTTCTTTGCCGCCGCTTCCTGTTGACTTCTGTGTAAGACACAAACAAAACCTCAGTCAATATGCATGTCAGTCAATGTGCATGAATGCCACTGGGCTGTGGATGAGAACCTACTTGTACATGATGTAGCAGAAGAACAAGACAGACTGGATGACCACGAAGATGATGAAGTGGACCGTGGACAGACAGGAAGGCATCGCAGGGATGTCTGGACACTTGAACATCTTCTCTGCAGGGTTCTGGAGGACACAATAGTTGAACAGTTAGCCAGGAAACATATCTTCATCAATACACGTTCAAAATTATATTTTAACTTTAAAATAGCGTTGGCAAAGGACCCGGGGCGGGATCGATATATCTTTCGGGTCGGGTGGTTTCCCAGGACGGTGTACCTGCTGTGGGCTGCGCTGTACCAGGTGCTCCACGTCCCTTTTGACGGCGTGCAGGTGTTCCTTGATGTCGTTGAAGTGCTGCACCGTCTCGTACGTCCCGATGCCCCCGGCGTTGCCCTGGTGCTGCGCTGAGCCCATCTGCTTCACCGACTCATGGAAGGAGTTCCTGAAACAAACCCAGAAACTCTGGATCAACTAATGCTGAGCTGCAAAAGCTCAGATCATCATCATCATCATCATTATTAGGATTGTGATCGTAGTTTTAAGCTAACGTTTCAAATCTTCGGTCGTGTGCACCCCACCCACTTCTTTCGTTACCATGACAGTGGAAGCACCGTCAATTTCCGAGTACACTTATCGAGATAGTAACCTATAGTAATATTTTTGACTGATATCTCCTTTTTCTATTTAAGACACTTGCAATTGCAATGACTTGCATTGAATTGAGGTACAGGACATTCAGGAGCAGGTAGAGGGATAGGGCATCAAACTCAAGGACGCCTACACAGGTAGACTGTGGACATTGGGGATTGAACTCGGAACCTTTTGGCTGGCCACTACACTATCCTAACCTAATCCTAGCCACTACACTCCTACTCTCAATATCTATTGAGATATTACTAAAATATTGACAAATGTACTCACTGTTCTACAGCATCGCATTGTAGGCACATTGTACAAGCATTTGTATTTCCATCTTCATTGAGAACTTGGTGCAACAGTACATACTTGGTGTTATATATTATTATATTAACTATATATTATATATATTAACATGACAATGGTTGAACAGTGCATAAACTATGTATAATATTTTTACATAGGAAGTGGCCAAATCCCTAAGACCTTTGAGTACTGTTTAATCACCGATGTGGACCCAACAATTAAAATCAACCATCTTTACCACCAAACACATCTTCAACAATGATTTGTTGATTATAAAGGTCATGAGTAAAAGGTCCTGGGGCGGGGGGAATTGCGACAAGAAAGCAATCAGAATGTGTGGCCTGTGTATTTAAAGAGTACTAATCTGGTAAAGTGGGGGAACAAAATGGTGTCAAGATGTGGTCTCTTCTTGCAGGGCCACATGGACGTGGGGGGAGGGGCTTAAGGATGTAGGATGACATATAAAACACATTCTAATTTGTTTCTCAGAAGGGTAAAAAAAATACCCTCCCTTGAGAAAGTAAGTGAGCATTTAATTAAAAAAACCCTTCTTCTAATCTTCATGCAACTAAGTGACCCCATTTCTGGAAGCTAAAGCCATCCGTGGATATGGAGATGAACTGCCCATAATACAGGACAGCCATGTGATTTGGGGAAGGGTCATGATAAACTGACTTAATCTACAGAATAAGTCATGATGTGTCCTTCATATTATAGCATATTAGAGGAGGGATGAGGCAGCAGTAGGCCTCTGCCGGGTCCCGCAAATTGTTCAACATGTCAATCGGATTATTTCGCCTGTAATGCTCATCTCAAAATTGCCATTCTGCTGAAGCGTGTGGCTCAATTGAAGTCATTATGAAAATGTTGCCTTTTCACGCCATCTTCAGTCTGATCACATGAAAGTGGAATGAAAATATTGATTGAAAAAAAAGAAGTAGCAATGACCATATTATTATTATTTATTTAATTCTTATTTTTGTTCTTATTATTTTCCTTAATATTATTAATAATAAATATGCATGCCATTTTTTTTTAAGGATAAATGTTCTGCTGGATTTGGGGCATACAAACAGCTTTCTTCTTTTATGACACACAAGAGATTAATGTTATGTAAAATAAAACCTTTAATATCTTGTGATTCCGATTACTTCTCAATACAGATGGTGCAAATTAATATTAAATAATAAAACTAGAACACAATTAATATGCAAAATACAATATGGTTTCTTTGTCTCTACTTTAAATACAGTCAGCGCTCAAGTAGGTATTAAGGGATCCATTTTTTTCAGTTCACTTTGACCCCATTTGAATTGATAAAGCTTACCAACGTTTAAGAATCATTAATACTGTTGCTGTCGAGATAACAATAATTTAAGTATTATGATCTGCACAACAACAAGAAAATACTGTGAAATTAATCAAACTCCACTTCATCAGTGTTGAAGAACATTTGTTAAATTGGTCTATTGCGTGATCACATGGCTTATGCCACATCGGAGAACAAATGTTATTGACGGTGGATGAGAAGACAATATCTAAAACGTTGTACAATTACATTTCTCACATTTAATCAGGCTTACTCAAGTCTGAAATATCAAGCGGTGCTTTGAGTCTTCGTCATGAGGGACTACAAGTGCAATCTCTTAAGCCGTATTATCTTCCAATTGTGTTGCAATAATATCAATAGAGGGGTAAAGAAAGTGAACGGTAAATGTTCAGAAGATTACGTCTGGATCTTGGTTTACTTAACACTTACAACTTGGGTGACACGAAGTGAACCAACGCAGCATATGAGACGCGGAGAAAGTGACTTATTTTCCCACTGGATGTAGAAAATAGCTCACATTTTCTCACATTTCTACTTTTCATTTTATTCGTTCAGTTTGCTGTTTTAATTCAGTTTTCTTTTTCTTTATTTTTATGTACGCAAAAGTCTATAACAGACGTTATATCGCAGGCTACAAAAAAGTTATACGTAAACTGTTTTTTAGAATAATAATATTATATTTATTATATTATATAATATCATAATACATATATAATACTAATATATAATATAAAATAAATTAAAGGTTCAATGTGTAAATTGTGTAATTCTCAACCAAACAGTAACAAGTCATCAAAATTGTGAGAATTGAAGTTAGGAAATTTAAGATGGCTGAAATATAGCAACTATTGTACATAGTAGTTGTTGTTATTGTGTGTGTGTGTGTATGTTATTATGTGTGTGTGTATGTTATTGTGTGTGTGACTGTGGTAAGGGATCTTTAGGTATGGATAGCAGGGGACTTGGTGGGCTGGATTATCAAGCTGAAAAACACCTGGGATCTTACTCACATTGTTTTTTTACGATTAAACATGATTTGAGGGATTTAAAATGTAACTTATTTTTCCTGGAGCATCATAGGTTATTTTGCACGTGTAGAGACAAAAACAACAGCTAGCTTTCGAAGATCAGAGACCAAAACATGTTCTGCCCTACCCACCACCTTAACCTACCGTAGGTCGTTGAGGTTTTTCAGCACTTCCTGTTGGGTGGCGATGACCGAGCTCATCTGTTGGCCGGCAATATCTGGCTGGAATCAAAAGACAGTTGAAGTCAGTAAAAAAACAAACCGTCTTTCATTCTGGTGCCGACGTCAAGCCATCACACACACCGAGCAACCAACGTCATATTTTGGTCTGCAGCGCATCATTTGTACATCAAGATAAAACTTTATTAACAATCATCTCTGGTGGGAAATGCAGGTGTTGCATCAAAAGGAACAGTGCAAATCAAACCAGTACATTAAACCGGTTTGTGGTCGTGTTTTCCCGTACCTGTCCGGACTCGGCGTGCGTCCCTTTCTTGGCGATCTCGTCCGTGATGACGGAGACGTAGCGGCGCTGCTCGTCCAGGATCATGGCCAGCTGCCGGTGGAGCTGTTTGATCTCCAGGTGGATCCGGTTCTGGCCCTCGAACACCTGCCGGATCTCCCGGTCGTTCACGGTCTCGTACAGGTCTTCCACTGCAAGAGAGACGGACATGGATTATTCATTATTCGCATTAGATTAATTCAGATTACATTCATTCATACACATTATTAGCAGCGGGATTTGAACCCCTAACCTTGGCAGTGCTAATGCCATGCTCTACCAGTTGAGCTAGACGGGAGCACACAACTTTGTGTCATCTTACTGCATACATCTATAAGATATTGGTG
>OMKN01065586.1:0-10255 GCA_900302345.1 Melanonus zugmayeri
TCATACTTGCAGAGTTCTGGGTCCCAGTCCAGTGTGTGGATGTTGAAGAGCATGGTCCGGCTGGCGTTGGTCACATCTGTGCAGTGGACTCCCCCCGACTTGCCTCCCGTCAGACACTAGACAACACCACAGGTGTTGGTAATGTGTTAAAAACATTAACAAAGACTTTTTGTTAATTATGTTAGGGATAATGTACAGCACGCCAGTCATTATTGCCAAATAAACCCAGACAAGGTGATGCAGGACCCCTACGCGACCGGCCTTCTTGCGCCCCCCTGTGGACGTAGCGCGTGTACGACTCGCCCCAGAAGAGTATTATGGACATGCACATTAATGATGCATTGATGCTATTTTTTTATTTTATGTTTATTTTGCAATAAATATTCAAATCTGTTATTTTTTTTTTATACAATATTCAAATTTGAGGTTTTGGTCCAGTTGACAGCCCTAGTACATTTCCCCTCACAAACTTCTTGCATATCAAGATCCAAAATGAACCCAAAAGCAACGCTTGTCAAAATGGAACATTTTCAATAAGAACAAATGTAGAGAGGGCCAGAAGGAGGCCATCTTGGCTCTTTACCCAGATGATCCAGGAGTCGATGGTACCGAACATGGCGCGCTTGGAGACGACCGCCTGGTGAACCTCATCCACGTTGTCCATGAGCCAGCGGAGCTTCACCGCACTGAAGTATGTGCTGATCGGCAGGCCGGTCTTATGCTACAGACACACAGATGAGGAATTCAGGATGATTAAAGCAACATTATATACAAGTTGTTCATGAATCGTAAAATAATAATAATACTAGTACCAGAGCTGAAACTACTACACTCCTGCTACAGCTGCTACTACCTAGAATAGAGCCCCACCTACAGACAACAAGACAAATGACACCCTTTCTAGCTGGCTGATGAACTAACTAACTGACTGGCTGGCCGGCCAGACAGCCAAATAATAGACGTGTAGGCGTGATATGGATGATTGTATCTTAATTAGAGTGACTGACTGACCTTCAGGTGATTTTTGTTGCGTCCTGGTGTTTTGTTGATCAGGCGCTCTACCGTAGACTGCGTCCGCAGGTCCAGCCACACTGGAGCACAAACAAAAAAGACAACGCTTGATGGCATGTCGGTGCACACCACAGTCACACACATAGAGATAGAGTTGATAGAGAGACAAGAGACAGACATTCCAGTACAGAGATGTGTGAGCTGTGTCTATCTACCTAGTATTCCAGTGTGTGTCACACTGGGACAGGTAATGGTACCGGAATGATGACAGAAAAGCTTGATCAGATCAATCACAAATGTGATATGGGTAATGTAGGCGTGATGTTGGTAATTGTATCTTAATTAGGGTAATGTTAGCATGATTTCTGCAATGTCAGTGTGATATGGATCATGAGATTTAAATGAAAATAATTTTTGTTTTAATTGTCTGAAATAATACCGTCATTTAGAAAATACAGGTGTAAAATCCTATGTTTTTGCCAGTCTATTTTTTTATTTTACTGTGTTCGAGCTGAAACAGTGTCAACACCCAGCTTGACAACGGTAATGTATTTTGATATGTGGAATGTTAGCCATAACAACAGCCATACAAGACTAATGCTTTGATAGCGGCTGGAGTGTGAACTTTACCAATAGCATTGTAGAGGGGCTCCCCGGTCTCTTTGTCCCAAACAAGGGTGGTCTCTCTCTGATTCGTCACTCCAATAGCTTGCAAAATAAAAAAATATGGTTAGAAAAAGTACATGTCAAGTGTTGGAAGTGGTTATATTCCAGGCCTTTCATTTATACAATGTAAACTATTTGTAAAACAAAATTAAAATTACATTTTCAAAAGAATGGTTAGGTCCATCACAAACTACTGGGTCATTATTGCAAAAGGCTTAATGGTTTGAAGTAAACTGTGAGGGCATTTGCATGTTCCGGCACCTTTGATGTTAGAGATGTCGATGTTGAGCTGGATGAGTTTTTCACACGTTCTGTCCATGCACTCGAAGACCGACTGCAGGATCTCCTTCGGGTCCTCCTCCACCCACCTGATTAAAACGCATGAAACCAAAATAGATTCATTTTCTCATATTATTCACCTCTTCAGCAAAGTATTCAATTCATAATTATGATTGATCTGTGACGAGAAATGTGTCTCAAATGTGTAACAAAACCACTAGCAGAACTTTGGGCTTTGACTACTGTCCAATACTGTTCCATTTTATACCAAATGTTTATATTCTGTAATATATATAATAGTAATATATTCTCACCCATTCGATAAGTAAAAATGTTAATCCAAATCCAAACCAAACTAAATCTAATATTAAAAACACTTCCGACTGCTGGTGTCTCGCCTGCTTTGAAAATACTAGCAATAACACCACTCAAATCCTTCAGCATCAAATCATGAATTATGAAAAAATGATTAATCAAGTGTTTTGGGGTTGTCTTCATCACTCACCCTTCCTTGGGAAAACTCTGATTGATCTCCACTTGATGGTGGCTCAGGAGCTCTGCCGTTTTCGAGTTAAACACCTAAGGAAAATAATACACGTACAGATAAGTATACAGTGATGACATCACTTCTGTAATATATATAATATAAGAATCAATAAGTCACTCATGAGATACGCATCCTGTATAGACTTGTCTTGTGGTCTGATTATCCAATGGCCGTGGTTCAAAGTCTTAAGTGATGTGAACGATCGCCACAAGAAGGAGAGGCTACACTTGATGGCAGCGATAGTGTTGTTAAATCTCATCCTACTGAAGCTATGTAATCAATTCAGAATCCTTTCCATTCATATCAATTGCCATCCTCTTTCTCAGATCACTTTCTGCATGATTCACAACCCAGGGGTTTACATGAGCAAGTTCCAGTGTGTCCCTTTGACTATTTAGATGTTGCTGTTGTTGTTATACCTACAAAACAAAAACTAGGACCTAAAATATTAATATGTGTTGAATTTGTAAATATGATATACAGATTGATGCTGATTTGGACAAATGAAGGATAGGGAGACAGTGACATACAGTAGGCTGTACGTTACAAGCACAGAGCATGCTGCCAACCATAGCAAGATCATGATGAGACTACATTAACACGGCGTGAACCAACACATCAAGCCGGTCCATCCAATAAACCTGCTAAATCTATAATCTACTAAAGGGCTTGACCCGTTCATATCGGCCAATGTCGACGTGTTAGCCGTATTGAATGAATTAATCCACGCCCCTCTGTCACACTCTTTGGGAGTCCAAAAAAAAATCAAATCAAAATCAAAAATCAATTACCAAGAACCTGGTGGAGCTGGTGCCCTGGTCGATCGCGGCCACCAACGGACCCAACATAACCCGGTTTGAGGAGGCGGCCATGGTGCCGTTCATGTGCGCTCCGCGTTGAGCCGGGTGCTGGAGACGAGACGGTACCGACGCACCGGCAGGAGGTCTCAATGTCGACACAGGTCAGTCGCGATCCTTCACGCGTCACCGGGTTCTTCTTGGCCCATAATGATGACGTGATAGAGTACCTTCCTTTTTTTTTAAATTATACATCCGCGCAAATAAGCAATATATGGTGTAGTGCAGCGGCAAACCTTACGCATTGCTTCGCCAGAGACCCTAGAATTGTACTAAATCCTATATCTTTCTAGGAGGCCCCGGTAGTGAAACACAGAAGTGCGCACACACGCACTATAGTTCCTATGGACATGCAGCGTTTCTACGTCTATTTCGGTGATATTGTTAATACTTTTGGTTGTTACATGATTTGTACTTCTCAGCGGTGTGTACATCGTTGCAAAGGTGAAAGAACACCGTAAGAAATCGCAAAACGTATGTTCCCATACCGGGAGTCGAACCCGGGCCGCCTGGGTGAAAACCAGGAATCCTAACCGCTAGACCATATGGGAGGCTGCAAAAATTACCAGACAATGGTTTCTTATTTCTAAAATTATAACTTGGGAAAATATGTTTATTATTATTGTTCTTAATCAACCCTACAACAATCAAATGACTATAACTCTGATAACCACATTAATGCAAGCTTTTGTAATAGGACAGACGTATCTGGAAAATATGTATTTTAGCGACAACTCGTTGTTGCGTCATCAGGAAGCGACACTGTTGTTACACGTGAAAGCGGTTTCTCTTAGAGGGGGTTTAGTCTACTTGTATTTCTTTCTACTATTTACGATTAAAATGTAAGTACGTGCAAATCAAATAGTATATCTCCTCGCTCCAGCCTTTAAGAGCGTACTTTTTTAATAACTAAAGTGTAATAACTAATCCATGTCAACATTAGCCAGGAGTAGCTCATGTCTGCTAATGATCATTTGAATTTCCAGGGCTGATTATTGGAAATCACAACCAAGGAAATTCTGCCAGTACTGCAAATGTTGGATCGCGGACAACAAGCCCGTGAGTAGTAAACGGACATTGATCTTAAAATATGATGCCATTATAAATCAGGGAGCTTAATCGTCTCATTTTCTTCGCAGAGTGTTGAATTCCACGAAAGGGGGAAGAATCACAAAGAAAATGTCTCTGCCAAAATCGCTGAGGTATCCAAATAGTTCAGAATATTTATATAGACAAATGACAATCGGTCATACACTTGTGTTATTGTCGATTGTGTTATTGCCTATTGGCAAATAACCCGTGAATCCCCCAATACCTGTTTTTTTAATGGGCAGATTAAGAAGAAGAGCATTGACAAAGCGAAGCAGGAAGACCGCATGTCTAAAGAGTTCGCGGCGATGGAGGAAGCGGCGATGAAAGCGTATGAGGAAGACGTGAAGAGGATGCAGATGGAGTCAGGAGGTGTGTGTGTGTGTGTGATAACATAACCTAACCTAGATGGGAAATGTGGGTGTCATAGCAGAAGATATAAGATAATTAAAACATAAAATAAGAATATGCAAATAACTACAAATAAATATTGTGTGTGTGCATGCGCCTATGTGTGAGGTATCAGGTGACTGGAGCCAGGTGACTCCAGTCACCCGTTAGATAAACCACTATGTTTTTAGGATCTGTTCCCAAAGCCCAACCAGCAGTCCAGCCCAAGCCCCAGCAGCCCCCCAAACAGGAAAAGCCCAAGAAGAAGGTGGCCAAAGTCAAACCAGGTAAACCAACTAAACCAACTAAACCAACAAAACCAAACCTCTGGATGGAAGGAAAGTCGGATGAAGGACACATATATTACTACAACACAGAAACTGGAGGTGAGTAGAGGAGCTTGCTTGCTGATATTTCATTAACTTATTTTGAAAAACCTTTTTTTTTTAGTTTTGTCATGAGGCAGTTGCCACATGCCACCTAAGTGGCCTCTCTCTCTCTCTCTTTCTCTCTTGTGTGTGGTGATAGCTGGTTTATCCTGTGTGCCTCAATTACCCAATGCACCATGGGTGTGCAGCCTCACCCAGCCCCAACTCAGGCCAGGTGAAGCTGCTTAAACCAGCTGTTAACCACACACACTCCATAATGATCTATGTTCTTCTTCTGTGATTTCCTTTTCAGAATCATTGTGGGAAAAGCCTGAAGGCTTCCAGGGAGGTAACTCCAAGGCCTCACATCTGGGACAGATTGAGGTACCTAATATGAGAACCCTGAATTATGACCCATGTCTTCCTCATTCATTTTTAAATATGTATTATAACCATGTACTGTGGGAAGATTACAAATGGATCCAAATAAATAATTGAATCAACCATTAGCAGGTTTCACACGTAAACGGTTTCATGGTTTGGCTGGGAAATGTTTTTCTTTCTAGGGATCATCAGTAAGTGCTTGGATGGAGGCAGTCAGCCCTGAGGGATATACATATTATTACAACTCAGAGACGGGAGGTGAGGTCACAGCCAGGGAAAAACTCCTAATATTCACTCACACATTTATCTCATTTGTTTGAGATGCTCCAAAATCAGTTTTAAAATTTGAATAGGGCTCACAAATGCAATCAATCAATAATCTGATTGAAAAGTTCTCATCACAATCTTCGATATTAACCCCAAGAGTCCGCTCTGTGATCATTTCAGTATTGTCCAATTCTTACTTCGTTGAACACCCAGAGTCGAGCTGGGCGAGACCAGTGGACCTCCCCCCTCAAGAGGAGCCTTCGGCCCCTGGGACGGAGCCAACACCGGAAAGAGAGAAGCACTCCCACGGGACCCAGGCCTCCACGCCGGCAGAAAGCACTGGAGAAGCCAACCAACAGTCTAAAGTCCCCAAGATCAGCTTCAGGGTGAAAAAACTCTCTCTCTACTCTTTTCCAATGTAACTTTATTTTCGAATAGCAGCAAAAAAGTGTGACCAAGGTATAAATGACAGAAGGATGACGTCTGTCTCTGATGTCTCTCAGAAAAGGAAAGCGGAACCTTTGGAAAAGGTGGAGGCAGAGGGTGAAGTGGAAAGCAGCGTACTAGAAGAACGAGGAGGAGGAGGTGGTGGTGGTGATGGTGGGAGAGGAGAGGAAGAGAAGGCCACAGTCACTGCGCCTGTACCCGAGGCAGCCCAGAAGGAGAAGGCCGAGGTGGCGTTGGAGCAGGAGAATAAGAAGGAGAGGAAGGAGGAGAAACAAGTGAAGAGGTCGAGGAAGACCACCCCCTACGGTACCTGGGAGCAGATCAAACAGGAGGAGGACCCATAGTAAGTCACACCTACACAACGAACCGCATCTCCTCCCAATGCCTCATACCAAGCATAAAGGATAGAAACTCATCCATTTGAGAACCTCAACAATAAACATTGTACCAAAAGAATGCGTATTGTTACATAATGTATGCTGTAGTAGTAAGTATTTGTACTGCAGTAGTCAGTATCTGTGCTTGATCCTGTGTTTTGCAGCGCCAGCGTGGACCTCCAGCTGCCCCAGGTGGAAGAGGCCGTGGAGGCACCCGACCTGGCTCTCCCCCCGGAGGCCAAGCCCAAGTTCAGGGAGCGCACCATCACCTCGCTGGGGGAGCAGGGGGGGCCCATGGCCTTCAGGAAGAGCAAGGCACAGAACGGCAAAGCCAGGAGCCTCCGACAGAGGGGCAAGGATGACTAGCTTTCTCAGAGGAGATTGCCTTTTGGTTACACAAAAGCGTTTACCCGGAGATCTAATCAGCCAATCAGATAAGTCTAAAGAAAAAAAAGGTTCATGCTCATCACCGTCCGATATACTTTGGCTTAATACTACGAAGTACCTTAAATCTGTGTCTCTCAGATTTATAGAATAGGTCAAAGTAGTTTCAATGTCACCATCTCAACCATTGACTGATCAACGTGATGATTTTATCAGTGTAAATATATTTCTACTTTTCTTTCCTTCAGATTTGTATTTTTTTAAATGTGTAATTTATCTCAAAGCTTGGGTTATCCTAAAATGTTCAAGTGTTTACTATGAAAAGTGAATAAAGTGAACAGTATGTTAAGTGAATAAATGAAAGATGGACATTTATAATGACTAAATGTTTTTTGTGTGAAATTAATTAGAAATGGCTTATAATGGCTAATCAACATCACTCCTGGTGGTAAAATAGGGGCCCTTTAAGCTGCCACGTCTCCTGGTTTATTTACACAGATTGCAGATTTCTTGCCATCAAATAAATAGATTTTCTTGTGAAAAAATACTTTAAATCGAGTAAAGAATTAAAAGTGTAAAACAATCATCAGGACATGGCATTTATATGGATTCTGACAGTTACTGAGTGGAGTGTGTACTCAGCTGATATCCTATATTGGGGCACACAGGGTATGTAAATATATTAACATATTTAACATGGTGAATGTTCTTTTAAAACATAGTATTTTAGAAAATCAATGGTTTTGCCTAGAATGTATGCTTTTTATTTAGTATAATTTCTGGAGCTGATTTCCCAGTGACACCGACCACGACTAGTGTCGGACCAATTGGCAAGTATGAGGTCATACGTTCTGGTCCAATCACTTAACGCGGTTGGTAGTCCAATCAGATCAGAGTTAGTAGTCCTGGTTCTGGTCTGGTCCAATCAGATCAGAGTTGGTAGTCCTGGTCTGGTCCAATCCAATCACAGCATTGAATTATCCAATGACGCATCCACAGTCATAGTTCCCGCCTCTGCTTTGCACAAGCGGCCACTTCTTATCTCATTCCACGTTCTGTCCAGACCCCGGCTGCTTTACGCCACACTCTCTCTCCACCAGGTCCAGCAGGGCCTCTCTCTCCCCGTGCTCCAGTACATTGCAGATCAGGTCGTCCAGAGCCTCGCCCCCCTTCATGAACTCCTAGCACATGGATCAGAACAGACCTAGTCTCTTAAAAGATGTTTATCTAGCAGACACACTGGGTAAATGAGTAGGAGCCCGGGTAAACAACCAATGAAAATACAGGAACAGAAATTGTGACTTTCCACTTGTATGAGAGATTCCGTAACTAGTTTCTGTTAACTCTCAGCCAATTGTATGGTTGCCTTGCCTCAGGAATTCTGAGGGAATTCTGAATTCTTCATTTGTAAGTTTGATGGTGGGATTTTTGAGGCAAACTGAACCACTCTCTTCTCACGGTCTCACCTTGAGGTCTCGGGTGATGTAGCCTGTCCTATGGTCTGTGACGCGGTCCTGGCTGAAGTTGTAGGATCGGATCCTCTCCGACTGGGATCGCGTGCCCACCTGCCGTTGAACAGAGCACGTGCGATGATCAGTCTGGGGATAAAAAGCCCCGATCGGGTGTTTGCGTGTGACTCGGCTACCTGTTTTTTGCGCGCCGTGTGCCTCTTCTCCGTCTCTTTACCCATGATGTTCTGGCGGAGGCGGGCCCTCAGCGTGGCCATGGCGGTGTCTCGGTTCTGGAGCTGGGAGCGAGACTGCTGGCATTCCACCGCCGTACCTGGAAACGGTAACCGTGGAAATGGAGACGGACAAGGGTCCATTCAAGCGGTTGATCTGTTGTCCTGGCAGCACATGGCAGAAGTTATCATCAGCATCCGGGGCCTCATGTATAAACGGTACTTTTATACGTAAAATTCTCCGGACATTCTACTACTCCTTCATCGAGAGCATCATCACCTTCTCCATAACCTGCTGGTTCCACTCTACCAGCCCCCAGAACAGAAAGCACCTGCAGAGGACAGCCACTGTCTGTTCTAAAATGATCGGATTACCCCTCAGGACTCCCGTCTGCCGTATACGAACATTTAACATGCAGGTTAGCGAACCAAATTATACAGAACCCTTCTCACGCCCTCTTCTCATCGTTTGAGTGGCTTCCATCGGGTCGCCGGCTTCGCTGCCCTGCCTGTAGGACACAGAGGAGAAGGGCTACCTTCTCCTACACATTCACACCCCACACACACCCATACATCCCCCCATCCCACACGACTTTAATTTGCACTACAGACTTTTATTATTTATTTATTTAATTTATTTACTTTATTCATCTCAATGCCTTATCTTGCACCTTATTATTGCACATTCTTTACTACTTTGAATTTGAATTTTATTTAGTGCACGTATGTCCTATTATTTCATTCCATTTTAATTTTGTTGTGAAGCGTATTGTGTTGCATTTATGTCTGAAATGTGCAAATGATTGGTTGATTGATTCATTGATTATCATCATCACATGTTGGTGGACTGGGTATAAAAAGGCATGCAATTACAACGCGTAATTGCATGCGCACAATGGCTGCTTATTTGGCGCTGTTGGAGGATTTGGCGAACGGAAGAATTCGTACAGAGCGATTCTTCAGAGACCGCCAAGATTTGCTGCCAACGGTGACGAGTGGTTTCATACATGAGGCCCCTGGTCTGTGGCGTCTTACCGGAGGGGAGGTGAACTATGCGCACGGCGCTGTCCGTGGTGTTGACGCTCTGACCGCCGGCGCCGCGCGATCGGAACGTGTCCACGCGCAGGTCCTTCGCGTCGATGCTCAGCTCAAACTGCGAAAACAACCGCGGCCCACGATGAGCTTGAGCGGTCCTACGACAGAGCGGTGTAGTAGAGCGACGGGGGTCTCCGTACCTCCGGGAGCTGCGGCAGGACGATGACGGCCATGGTGCCGGTGTGGATGCGCTGCATGCGAGAGGAGAGGCCCACCTCGGGTATCCGCTGCACCCTGTGGGTCCCCCCCTCGTGCTTCAGGTGCCGGTACACGCCGTCCCCCGTGATCTGCACTGCCGCATGGTGGAGACCCCCTTCAAGGACAACCGTGGCCAGGTAACAAGACAAACAGTTTTAAAACAGAGGGTCGATCGTACTGGAGATCTAATGCTGAGAGACATATTGAAACGCAGA
>OMKN01065588.1:0-10810 GCA_900302345.1 Melanonus zugmayeri
GGTCTCGGCCTGGTGCACAGAGCAGGTGGCGGGAACACGCTGCCAAGGGAGGCGCCAGTGTTTTTGGGCTACAGCCCCTTTTTAATGAGTGTGAAAATCTTATCAGGAAAGTCCTAGGACTGAATAGCAGTCGTTCACTGAGCTGATTTTTAATTACAGATAGCCCTTTGACAAATTTTGTGCTGTACAGCAGTGTGTGTGTGTGTGTGTGGGTGTCTGTGTGTGGGTGTGTGTGGGTGGTTGGGATTCTTGGAATGTACCCCTGATCATTAACTCTGGACTTATTACCAGATGGTAATCTAACCAAGGCCTGGAAATGGCATAAAGAAAATTTGAAACAACAGTGTTGTTTTGTGGCATTTGTTTTATGGTTCACCTGTGTGTTTGTGTTATAGGGTTAGGGTATACAGGCTATATGTTGTGCTTAACAGCAACATACTACCAAATGGCAAACTATATCTATTTTATTTTATTATTTTGCAGTGCTTGACACAATAGTTGTAGATATCCATCTACTCGACTGTTCTTCTAGCTCATGCAATGCATTGCATGTGGCAGAGTATTGTGTGTGTGTGTGTGTGTGTGTGGGGGTGTGTGTGTGGGGGTGGGGTTATTAATTGAGAACATCAATAACAACAACAAGAGCAGTTTTTTCTCTCTAGAGAAGAGCATTCATCATGTGAAGTTTGTGCAACCAGGCAGGGGAAAATAGGACAGGTTTTGGCAATAGTTCGCTGGGACTTGCTGCACTAGAAATCTCACGTGACAAAGTGCCATAACGCCAGCCACACGTTAGTGTGAAATTACTACAGAATGTTGCAGCCTGTAGTCATGTGTACAGAGCCAAATATATTCTGGTATCAGACACTTTCCCATCAATTTATTTCACGTTTTTTTTCACGTCCTGTAAATCTGACCCATCAAAATGTCTGTTTTGTTTGTAAGTAAAAGTCCCAAGCATTGGAGTACTGTTGAATATCTTCACTCCCACTTGGAGGGTTTTAACATGTTTAATATGAGTAGATTATTACTGTGACGGTCTGCCAAATAAAATCTTAGGCTTTTTCTTAAGGCAAGGAATCAGAACTAAGAACCTTAATAAAAATGTTAAGCTTTTCCTAAGAAAATGATCTACCAAAGAGTAATCCAGTGTTAGCTGGATTTGGTTTTAGTTTATTTTGTCTCATTGTATTGCATTGTTAGAAATGTCCGTTTTTCTTCTGCCAATGTGACAACTTGACGAATAATCCAATCATTCCCTTTAATTTAGAATCAGGGTAGAATCCATGATAAAAACATCTGCCTAGAAATGTTCATGACAATCTATCTATTCTCATTATAAACGTGACAAATGTTGCTATGCAAACAACATCTTATAGTTTTTTATCTCACTATTTTTTTTTTTACATCGCCATGTTACACAGCACTGTTATACTTAGATTATGATTGAATAGGTCATGTCTGGCAGCGACAACAAGCTAGCAAACACCAGCTTTTATTTTCTCAAATAGACTATAAACTATGTTGATTTCTAGTCGCGGAAATTAGGCATGATTGGGAATTGAACCACAAGGACACTTCAATGACTGGCTATTGCTGGCAGTTGACAGTCAATTATTTATTTATTTAATACAGAACCCTTTTAATAGCGTTATCTCTTGTTTCTCTTGTATTTTCCTTTTGTCTAGCGTAGTGTAGGATTGTGCTGCCGGTGACAGGGCTGAACATTGTCCAACGTATTATTTTAAATGGGTTACGGTGTAGCCCTTTAAGCCTGAGCTAGTTTGATTAATTGCTTAGATACTTGCAATGTTGATTCTTGTGAACTGCTTGCTTTCTCCTTCTTCTCAAAGTAAACACTGCAGAGTTGGTTTTGTAGGTATAGATTAAACTCAAATTACTTACTCATCATGCAATTATAACTGTATTCTCTCTGTTCATTTTGCAAGATGGACTATTGCAGTTTTACATACCGAAGTGTTACAGCTACATATAGAATATCACGTCAAGTCAATTTGATTTGTATAGCCCTTAATCACAGTTACAGTCTCAAAGTGCTTTACTGGCCATATATTTATGACACCCCCTAACCCTAGCCCCCCAAAGGGCAAGGGTTAGAGCCGTTAATTATCAAGGAAGAAACCTTGAGAAGGAACGCAGAGTGGGGGATCCCTCCTTCCAGGGATGGTTAGGAGTGCAATGGGTGCCATAATTGACATACATAGTAGTATTACAAGCAAACATTTCAAGTACAATTTAAAAAATGGAAAATGAGTATTGTCCATGGTGATGAGGTGCTGGCTGGTGAGCAAGCTGGTAGCCGTCAGGTGGGGTGGCCAGGCATCCAGTCATGATTGCAGCAACACACTAAAACAGAGACAGCGTTATGATTTGATGGGGCAGGGTGGACAAGGAACATGCAGGAAACCTCTAGTCTAGTAGCTATCGGCAGCAGGGGGAGGCTAGTGCTAACAGGTCCATTTAGCTGTAATGAGAGCTGAGGGACACTCCTAGGAGCCAAATGAGAGTAGGTTTTAAGTTTGGATTTGAATTTTTCAGCAGAGTCAGCTTCCCTTATTACAGGTGGCAGACTGTTCTACAGATAGGGCAGATAGAGAACACTCTGTTTCCTGCTGATTTCTTTTTAACTTTTGGAGTTGATAGAAGGCCAGCTCCTGAAGGCCGGAGAGGCCAAGAAGGACAATAGGGAGTAATAAGGTCCTTCAGGTAGGGTGGTTCTAATCCGTGCAGGATTTTACAGGTAAGTAGTAGCACCTTAAAATCTGACCTGGCATTAATTGGAAGCCAGTGGAGGGAGGAGAGAATAGAGAATAATATTGTCAAATTTTCTGGTTCTAGTTAGAAGTCTAGTGGAGGTGTTCTGCACAAGATGGAGACCGGTAAACCAGTAAAACAGTCATCACTCGCCTACCGGTAACACCGTGATTCATCGCACCTGACCCGACGTTGCATTTGCGTTTCTTTATGCGTCGTCATGTTGTGGGCGGATTGCTTTATGGAGACCTATGTGCATTTTCCAAGTGACTGCAGAGCTTTTCGCAAAAGAAACATAAAAAGCTGGCGTGAGCTCCAGAAGAAGGACTTGCAGTCTGGAAACTTGTTGTTAATGTTCCATTGGTTAACCGCTGGAAGCTTCCTGGTGAGGTAGCAAAATACATGAGGTCATGCGCACCTCTTTACGCGCCACCGGTTTCCTGTGCAGACGTTTGGTAAAGGTGACCAAAGTTTGCTTTACCTTGTGTGTGTGCATGGGCATTAGATCCAGGGCGGTTGTTTATATTGCATACTTTTTTTTTAACTGAGAAAACGCTCTATTAGCACAGAAGTACCCTAGACTGTTGGTTTATGAGTTGTAGCCATGTTTTACATCTTGCAACAAATCAGGTCTTTATCCAAGCTGCACGCCTGAAACCCCCTAATAATTATGCATAAGGTGAAAAATGTGTTTCCATAGTACCACTTTGGAGAACTTTGACAAATTTGCATGGTCTTTTTGTGTCTGCATCGAACACCCCGCTCCACTCTGCTGTGTCTGGGAGGAAGAGCAAAATGGCAGCCGTTGTTTCAGCCTCAGACAACAGCTACAAGATATGTTGTGCTCCCGAACAACAGAACAACACCCTATGAAACAACCCTTAGCTTTCATTTCACATGGCTGACAGCTAAGCTCTGAACAGTTTGAGGAGAGTGAAAGTGTTCATTGTTTGCTATGAGAGCAGCACAAAGCAGGATACATATAAGATATATATATATATTTTTAATCAATTTTGGTTTCAATGATTAATTGTCAATGTAATTGTGACATTTTTTAACACTTTTTCTCATTAGGGGGGATTTAAGTGTTGGGACTGGAGTGTTTGGTAAAGGCCATGGAAATAAAATGCCAGGTATGAATCCAAAAAGCACCATTAGCACCAGTATGTTTCCAAGGGCAAAGTTTTTGCAGTCCTGTGTGATTTTTGTTTTGTCCTCTTTCATCACTTAAAAGGAGAAAGCGTTGATTAGGCGCTTCTGTAGTTTCATCTGGCTACCATTTTAATGAATATGCAGACACAGTACAAAGCCCTATTTCTTTTAAACACCTGTCAGGCTTGAACGCTTGAAAGCCGTCCCTTATTGATCTTGAATTGCTATCATTTGTCTCGTAAGGAGAGAAGACGGGGCTAAAATTCTTGGATGAAAGAGCCAAAATGGTCACATTTACAGTAAAGGAAACGTAGGCAGGAATAGAAGTTTTAGATTTTCCAAAAAAACAAACTAAATCAATATCTCTATCAGAACACAACCACATGAAATATGTGATTCTTGAGGAAATATTTTTGATTGCATAACTATGCCTTCATGACCTTGGGTATTCGTGGCCTTCTGTGTGCTTGATGAATTGCTGATGATTGGTGAAGCAGGCTGATATAGATGCAATAGTTTCTAGTGTGGCTTGTATCTAGCGTTATAAAGTTCTGCAATTCCAACTGCATCCGATTCATTATGGGACGTGTAAACAAGTTGCACCATGTGACTGTAAATCCGCTATTACAGATGGACACGCATGCTATCTGTCTATATTCAAATCTCTGTTGTTCTCTATATTGTCTCTACTATATTGTTCTCTATAGTATAGAGGCGGTATATCCCACCACATGTCATATGAGCTATATTATCCCTGTGGATAGGCACTTCTGAATAGTAGTTGTATGTGTTTTGCATTTCTTAGCCAATTCTATTCAATATATCAGGTTTTTCAACGGCAGCAAATATAATAGACCTGGGATGAAAATTATGTAAAATGAACAGGGCATGAAATGGTTTACACTAAGGCTTGAGAATGTAATATAATTTAAAATGCACAATAAAAGTTTGTTCATGCAATATTGAGCAAGGTAATGTTGTAATTATATGCAAGGGTTTGATGGATTATCCCTTTAATTTGGTCATAGCAAATTTAGCAGACTGCTGCTTCCACAAATCTTGCACAAATGTTGCCATGACAACTTAGTTTATGTCCAACATGTGAGAGAGCTGCCATGCTTTCTCCTCAGCCAATTTTAGAGGCTTGTATGACGAATATCACATCATTCACTATTCTCTCCTTCAGTTACATAGGCCTGATATTAACTATTGTTTAAGATTCAAATGACAAATGTTGTTCAAAGTTGATCTTTGTCGGCATAAATACAAAATCTCTGTATACTCATGGAACACTGTACACAGGTTATTAGGAGATTCTGAGTTTGCGTTGTTATTTTAGTAAAGTCCTGAAAGGTCATGCAGTGGGTGCTTTATGTCCCTATGTGTTTACCCATTCATCCCTCTGCTTCTGCTTGAATTAGGAGGAAGGAGCTATGGCTGGATTTATGGCACTGTGGCTGGCTTCAGCAGGAGCTATATGCTGACAACTATGTTAATTAGCTGTAAAAAGGTCATATACCAGGTAATGAAGTGAGTCGCAGAACGACACTGCAATTAGACATTGTTGTTGGTCATTTGGAGCAGGAATACCAAATTGCTGTTTTCACACATAATTGCGTCAGGTTTTTGTATAAAATGATAAATTATTCAAGAATTGTTCGCACTATATTTTTTAATCTGGCATGCCCAGTAAAACAACACCAACTAAACAAATTAGGGATGTTCCCTATTAGGTTGCTGCACTTGCTAGTCGGCACCAGTAGGAAGGGTTGGGCCGGTGTAACATTTTTCAAACCGGTTTGATTAGTCACCGAATCGTACCAATATATCGGTCTTTACCACCAGGTGGCGCATGTGTTCACAACGCTGCTGACAAGTGGAGCATACATGTAACCAGCAGTTACATGTAACCACATGAGACTAGAGGCACAAACTATTACCAAGACAACCGAGTAACACACATTGTTTCTATTTCTCACAAACCAAGTTTTAACATCAAAATAATAAATAAACAAATAAAACGTCAGCCTAGTGCAAATATCAAAATGTTTTCTAAATAACAAGTTAGGATGGTATAAATCGTAGCCTACTCACAGTGCAATCAAGAGATTAACAAAATTGAACATGCAAACGAAGTGTAGTCTAACATGAATCAACATAAAAGGCACGCATGTGAACACATTCAGATAGCACACAGCCCATCCACTTGTATTCACTTAAGAGTAGCTCTATTTCTAAACTAATATAATATTATATAGGCCTATGTTGATGATTGATGTCAATCAATTCAGTCCGTTTCACAATAAAGAAACCATGATCCGCCAGATTATATTTCCTTGTCTTAACTTTCTTTACTGAGTTTGAGTGAACGGCTGCTCACAGGAACGGCTGCTCACTCAGTAAGCGGATCGATACAATTAATGAGAAGCATGATCATTTTTATCATGTTTCTTGACAGAAGATTTATTTCGGATGATTAGTTCGATTTAAACTTCCAAAGCTAGACAACTCCTAACTATCGCCCCCCACTACCTAACAGTTCAACCGGTGTGAAACACATTACCTGAGAGCCGACTAATAATGCACGTCGCAAAATGTCACAATTTTCAGCCTAATTTAAAATAAGACTTCGTTATAAAAACAATACATTAAGAACAAATGGATAATTTCAAATGGATCTTATAATAGGTCTACACACAATGTTTTTTCCGACCGTGTTTGGCATCTTAGATTGTAAGCTAATGTGCTCAATTTTGACAGATTTCTTTTTTTCTTTTTTGATTGCATTTTCTTTTTTTAGACTAGTCGACTAGTCATTCACAAAATGTCCGGTAAACCGTCTGGGAAATTAGTTGTACTTTCACCCCTAATTAATATCCCTGATTAAAATCCCTGATCAATAAAAGGTACCGGCCTTTATAATTGGGACCCGGTTTTTAGCCTAATTTTAATTATAGGCTACAGTAAATAGATGGCCTATGTTTGGAAATTACGTAGTAGAAAGAAACAGAAAATTCCCATCGTATTATGTTTTTGTTGTGTGAATTTGCTACCTGTTGGTCCTATGCTATCTAATTGTGAAAGATCCTGTTTAATCACAATCCATACCCATACTGGCATTAGATTAGCTCAAATGATAGATAAAACAAATTACTTTGACTCGTACACTGTAATCTGTCCATTTATCTTAGATCCCATCTTCCCCTCATCCGCTCACTTGCATGCCGATCCGATCGACTTCCTGGATGAATCTGATAAAACAAAAAAAAGCTTTTCTCTTTCCAAAGTCTATAGTCATTTTCAATGCAGACTATCGCTCATCTTTGCCTTGTCAAGAGAAGACAGGTGCTGTGTTGACATTCAATTGGGGCTAAAGCTGTTTTGTAGAAGCTTGAAGGGCTTGTCAATCATCTCTAACACTGTAATATTTTCTCCTTTTATAAGATGTAAAACAAACATAATGTAGACGCCTGCTGAGACAGTGGCCCCCAGCGTAGCCTACTTATAAACCTGAACACAGTTCATAATTGTTTCAACTGTCTGCTTCCATGCATCCCAATGCATCCAAGCTGTTGGTTGGTAACTTGAAACTCTGAGATGTTACAAATTACATTTTCGTTGTCTTCGCATAGTGTTATATTAGCATAAAGCCTAGTGTTGCCATAAAAAGATTGTATCATAGGTTTTGGATATATTTGAAAGATGATGTGTAATTGTACTGTAAAGCTTTGGCTTCAACTTGTTCGAAAAGCAATTTGCTCTTGGATAGTGAAAGTTAATTTTTAATCAAAATTAAATTGTATTAATTAATTACAGTAGATTTCATACCATACCAGAAGAATGAGTGGGTGTGGTAAACAATTAAGGAGAAAAGGGATTTGAGTATTGGCACTATGTTCATTTAAATCAGTCATTCCTTGAAAAGATACAACATAGATAAATAAAATAAATAACGATAAAAAGTAACTCAAATTAAAACGGCGCGCAGTGTTGTGGGCCCTCGCCCCGTGTGCACGTCGGCGGATTGCATATCTGTTATGAAGTGTACCAAATTTGGGCCAGATTGGGCAATGTTAAAGTATAGGGTCTATAACTTCCTGTTGCCAGTAGGTGGCGCTATGACTGAGTCAATATTGTCATTGTCACAATCATTTTGCTGTGTATGACGTGGAGACCACAATAAGCGAATTTCATGTAAATCGGATGATGTTTGTCACATAAGGCTGACTTCCTGTTGCCAATAGGTGGCGCTATGACTATGAGACAATATTGACATGTAGACATGTTCAGGGCGGGACTGTTATGAAGCGTGACAAATTTGGGCAAGATTGAGCAATGTGATTTCGAGTTACAACTTCCTGTTTCATGGCGAAACATTGAAATTCCCCACGTCACCACGGCAACACCATTCAGGGAAAACGCACAATTTTGATAACTTTTCATCACAAAGGTCTTTAGATGACACTGCGCAAATTTGAAGTCATGTTAATTCCATGGGAGGAGTTCGTTAAAGTACAAAGCCTCCAAATGACAAAAACGGTAACGCTAAATTCAAAATGGCTGACTTCCTGTTGGACTCAGGGTATGTCTCCAAGAGGCTTTTTTGTATGTCTGGACCTGATACATATGCCTACCAAATTTCGTTCGTCTACGGCAAAGGGAAAGGCTGGGGCATCGACTTTGAAAACTGTTAGGGGGTGCTATCGAGCCATTTTGCCACGCCCATGCCCAAGACCCATAAAATACGTAAATTTCACGCACTCCTGACCTGCTTCGCACCAGTCGGTGCTCGCGCCCTAATAATAATAATCCTTAGAAGAATAAGAGGGCTTCGCACCAGTCGGTGCTCGGGCCCTAATAAGCGCTTTGGCACATTTCAAGTTCCCACTGTTGACAGATCACTTGACTATGTGACTAAATAGGCGATGGAAGCCCAGCCCAGTTTAATATGCAGGAGCAGTGCAGGTAATTAAGGATGCAACAGATGTAGGACAATAACCCCAAATACATGTATCCAGGGGGCAAAAGTAAGTGCTTTCTTCCTGTTCCAAACCTTTGAAATAAAATGAAGACACTCGGTTTCAGGAAGAATTAATGGTGCCAACCCTATTTTGCTTGGGGCTTGGCAGTGGAAAGCATTCTATGTTCAGTTTTGTTTAACAACTTGGTATATGTTGCTTATCATTTTCTTAGTACCATTAGCTGCCAGGCCTCCAGGCAGAGACTGAGAACACACCATTTAAAAAAAAAAGTCATACAGGTATATGATATGAATGTGTGTTTGAGTGTACATGTGTAAGACACATGTTGGGTGCATAATTGATGCTTAACCTAACTTTGTGTTCTGGTATGTATTTTCATATTGTTTATATATGTAGGGTGACCATACGTCACGTTTTTCCCGGGACAGTCCCGTATTTCAGCCTACTTTCAGGTGACAAAAATGACCCAAATGACCCCCCCCCGTTAACAAACAGAATCACGAGTGGAGTCCTGGTGGAAACACTGAATATTCCCCGTATTCAGCCTCTGGAAATATGGTCACCCTGTATAATATATGAATATAATAATATATGTATAATATATGAAAACCTTGAAACACCCAGAACCTTAAAGGAACAGGAATAAACCAGGAATGGATAAACAGACTAAATAAACAGCTTAAAGCAATAAATAATGAAAAGATGCAAATATTGTATGTTTGAATAAGTTGAAACATTTTTTTATAATACAACTAATAACTAATACAACTTTTTTTTTAAATTATGTTATATTTTTATAATTGAACATAGAGCACACCCCGGCATGGTGTAGCACTGGGGGCTATGCCTTTCTTTCATTCCCTCGTAGAGGTTTCTTGTGCAGTTTACAGAGCTTTGATTTGTATTCAGAAAATTGAAAATCTTTAATAGCTAAGACTTGTGAATACAAATGACTGTATGAATGGCAGCTTTTTTGTATATATGATTTGCTGTGATAGATGCGTGTTTTCAGTGCTGCCTGAGTGGTGACACGAGTCCTCTTACTAGGGATTATTAAGAATGGCTCATGTTGTTAAATAAATGGACATATAAATGGAAATACTTATACTCCCTATTACTATAAGAACACGGGTGAAGTGAGTTCTGCAGGAGTGGTCTCCTTAGTGTCAGACCAGTTAGTAAAATAGAAAGGTTGACTGGAGAGCAAGACCATGGACCCAACATTATCGCACTGGATAAGCTGTTTTTCACAGATTTTACATTGCATACAATTTATAACCACTGATAGAAACATAACCATTAAATGCAGATCACTGCAAGGATGTATTCAAATGTAGACTGCATTTTTCTTATGGAATGTAAATTGGAATGGCCTTCATACATGCCCAATTAAGCAAGCCCAATTTGATTCAGTATTTTCCCCGTAGGCATGTCGGTTGCTATTGACAACCCTTCAAGGGTAAAGATTGCAGCCATGAATGTTATATTTTAGCTCCTCAAATGCCTTACGGTGCCAAGCATCGACTGTGTGAGTATCTATGTGGAATTATAAGGGTATACACACAAGATCTGACCCACGCAACAGTTATTTACTTGGAATTAAAAAGAACACATTATTCGAAGAATTTTAATGCAAAATAACATTTGTGACGAAGAAAAAAAATATTGTCCGATGTGAATGATTTATCATGTTTGATTTCTCTGATAGTTCATAATTATCAGTGTATCATGGTATATTATTTACCAAACTTAAGTATTTCTTGTTGACGTCTTATTCATTCAAAAAGAAAATGTGCTGATGTCCATTCAGGCCAAATGCAATAACTGCTCTTCTATTGTCATTTTTGCCACTCAAAACTGCATTGGTATCAGTTAGATGTCAGAATGAATGGTGGCTGTAC
>OMKN01065589.1:0-10443 GCA_900302345.1 Melanonus zugmayeri
ACGCCAGCCCCGATTTAGTCGAGCTGCAGTACACCCAGTTATAATAGGTGTGCCCCCCCTGTCCTGACCATGAGAGTTCAAACGTCATGTGATCTATATCCATCCCCCCGCTCATGTTGGCACCCAGGCTAGGGGCGCTGGTTATCGGGGGGGTTTATCTGGGGCTCTTCTCTGATATCTTCTCCATGCATACTAGAAACACATTGCATTAATTTTCATTTTGGCTGAGCAAACAAACAGGATTCATCATCATTATGCGAGGAAACTGTTGTGATTGATTGGCACATTCCGAACAACAGAACTAAATTGTACTTGTGGCTAAATAAGTGCTTTGGTGCAGTAACAATGGCTCCATTTAGCTAATCCATTCAAGTCGTCCATGTAAACACCGGAGACTGAAGCATAACATGGATCCCTAAACTAAAGTGTGAGCAAAAGCAGATGATGCATAATCTAATCCTTGACCTGCCGGTGGACTTGACAATCAATCAAGAAGGGGAAAACCCGACAAGCACACATACATATCCAAGGCCTAGTCCTACCCTGAAGTCTACCGACGACGGGACAGTAAATCCAGCTCCTCCTGGCGTGGTGAATGAGCTGAGCGTGGGAGTTTGAGTTACTGTTGTTGACTTCAAGTTACGATGCAGCCTTTGATGTCGCACTGAGGTCATAACGATTACATATCGCTGTCACATAATAATCACCTATCCTCCATAATAGCCCACCCATGTTGCTGTAACTATTTGCTTATTGATGTTGGAAGTAGCAACGATGTTCCGGTAGGACATTACCTCGGTCATCATGCTCTATCATTATTATTACATTGCGTGGCTGGATGTATTATTTTACACTACGGCATCACTAGCGTAAGCGTTATTAATGTCTACACAGCTTCTTGTATTTCACCTGCAACTCATTGCAATTATAGGTCAATGGGGTGGGGGTGGGGGGATATTATTTCTAGCAGTTTGCTAAAGATTACAGCGTGGAAGAAGTCCATTGACATATAATGACATAGCAAGCACTGGACCTCAAGGGAGGCAGGGACATATGGCACAGAGACAGAGAAACAGCCTACAACAAGCCTAGAGTTAGAAGGGAAGGAGCATGTGAGTGGAGCTCCATTCATTACGTCATTGTTCATCTCACCTCGTGGTCTCTGCTGTAGTTTGGCTTGTTTGGTTTGTCTTGCTGTGTGATGTTCAGTATGGCTCAGGTTTGCATGGGGTTTGAGTTCTGTGCAATTGTGGCAAAAGTGGTTGAAGCTGAAATGTGTTTTCACTTTTCAAGACACGTTCTGGCTTCTCCCTCTCATATCACATTTATGTCAAACTCATTGATGTCTCATGTTGCAACAAAAAGTTTTTACTGAATACAGTTTAATTTAATAGGCACCCATAAAAGGTGGCTTTAAGCCCTGTTTAATCACATTGTCTCAGAACGTCTGATTAATTGACTGTGTGTTCATCAAGAGCCTTTAGGGGAAGCTGATGTTCACACAATGAGGTTGATCAGGGAATAAACCTAATTACACTTGTAAGAAGATAACTTGGTTGGGGCACATTTAAAGAGTTGAGACATTACTTTTTTTTACAATAGCATCATTCTAAATCCTGACAGTGTACAAAGCAAGTCTATGTTGCATCTTCATTTCAGCTTCAGTATGATCTCAATTTGGTGACGTAATTGGTGAAAAAGAGGTGTATTGAACGATGTCTGATTTAGATGTTTTGTTTTAAAAAGATTTGCATGCAGCTAATGATTATTCTCTTTTTTCCTCTTCTTTCTTCCTCCCTGCCAATCCTGTCTCATATCTCTCCATCTTTTCTACTGCTTCTCTATGCTCTTCCATCACCTAAATGATCTACCTGCATCTTCCGTCAACTGTCCTCCTTCCCCTTTTCCCCCTCGCGCTGCCCTTCTCTGTGATGGTCCTCCACGTCTGCAGGACAAGGAGATGAACCTGGAGCAGGTCCACCAGCGTCTCAACAGCCTGCTGGACGACGACATGGCCCACAAGCAGCTGCCGGGCCAGTCCATCGAGATCTCTGCCCTGGACATTGGCAGCATGCAGCCCAGCCAGTCCCTGGAGGCCCTGTCCGTGCGGGACTACCCGTCGCACCGGGGCGGCCCGCCTCTGTCCGTCACCACCTTCCTGCAGGAGGGTCTCGGGGCAGGGAGGACACTGGGCGGCCCTGCTGGCAGGAGCCTGCCACTGCCCCTGAGCAGCGCCACCATGCCGTCCATCCGCTGCAAACACAGGGCCCCCAACGGGGGGCTCTTCAGGCACAGCCCCGTCAAGACGCCCATGCCAATGTCCTACCAATCAGTGCCAAGGGGATCCATCCCAGAAGCCATTGAGCCCAGCCACGGGACGTCCATCTGAGCACCCCTGGGACCCCCCTGGGACCCCCCACAGACAGTCCAGCTCACGAGAAGCGTCCGAGAGCTACACAGAGCAAACATGTTGCAGACACGTATAAATAAAACATGGACAAAAAAAAAAAGGATTTTTGTTACAGGGGAGGAAAAACCATGATAGACAATAAAGACAATTCTATGTACATATTTGTAAGTACTGAAAGAGGGTAACAAATAAAAAGTGTATTTTGATTATTCTCAATAGTTGACTTTAAAAAACCTATATAAAAGTATTAAAAAATGACTGTTTGAATGGCTTTGTAAATTTTGTTCTAAATGAATAAAGGTGACAATTCTTTGTGGTTGTTTTCTAAGTGCCAAGTTTAAAGATGTTTTCTTTTCAAATGAACATTTACCTGAATGTAAGAGATCTCATGATGAAAAGTACTACGTTTCACATTTGACAATTTCAGAGACGTTAAAAGAAATTATCTATTTGATATGAAAAAATAAAAAGATGGTCCAAAAAAAGATGTGTGCTTAAAGAACTTTCTGGGTTTGAAATACTTCATATCACCATGCATATGTTCATAATAGACAAGTATGAATAATAAGAAGAGGAGATGTCATTAATTAGCAACACACTTTTATGCACTTTCAGATGCATCATAATACTGCATAATTTTCATATTCAAGAACATTGGTAAAAGCCTTTAGACAGTAAAGTCAATTCTGTAGCAACTGTGAAATCCTAAAAAAACACACACTTTCCACCAGTCTGCTGGATGTGAGCATGGATGGATGTTATGTCATCTGAACACACACATCTTTCAGTAGATAAAATACATAAAAAGATAACAAGCATGAAATGAGAAGAACAGAAGAGACCACAGCAGGTTCGGCGCCAGCTTCCAGGAGGGCATACGGTCTCGCATGGAAGGGCCGTGAAATCTCACTCAACCAGTAATAGCCTATAACATCTCAATTGCATTACCCAATCTATCCATGTGCGCTCTCACACACCCACCACATATCCAGCAACCACGCACAGAGCACATTAACCGGAACCGTACACACACACACACCAAGAATACAGTGCCTCGGTCTTACAACCTCTTACATCACCAAATAACGATGATTGTTGTAGTAAAAGTAGACAGGAACACAACACAATTAAAGGACTTAGGACCAAATAAGATAATGCCCATATGTTTTAGCTCTGGGGTTCCTCAAACGTTTCCATGCCTTGACCCAACTGTGGAGGTTTTGGACCCACCGAATATTTTGTGCAGTAAAATAAGCCTATGCGTGTGTGTGCAGTTTTACACCATCAAAGGATAAAAAGAGAGAGAGAGAGAGAAAGAGAGAGTGTGTGTGTGTGTGTGTGTATGTGTAAATGTTTAAATCACATTTACATTTAGTGATTTAGTGATTTAGTGACACTGTGCAGTCCAAAGCAACTTACAAATGATAAAATCAAAATTGGAGTAGCTACTGACATTTAGGCAATAGTGCTGCACAACTAAGTTAAAAAAAACAACAACAGAGTGCAGAATAATTAGTAATTATATATGTTTTTATTGTATTTTTACAGTTCCGGTAGATGTCTACAGTTCCACACACACACACTCACACATTCACAGTCTATTGACTTATAACCTTTAATAATAATAACCTGTATTCTCTCTCTCCAGACCAATGCAAGCCTACCTGTTCCATCATTGGCAAGACAAGACACCCCTTCCCCCCGTCACTAGCCACGCCCCCTCTGCAGTACCAATATTCAACAATACATAAGTCTCAAAATTATATTATCATACAAAAGTCTTAACTAATGCTTTCTAACTACCTGCTTGATCAATCCAGCCTTTACGTATTTTTTATGAATGCTTAGTAACATGTAATGATGTCTCTGGTGTAATGGAGGTGTTGAGGTCCAGGGACTTAGATGTGGTGCCCCAGCATGGCCACAACCAATGGCTGTAAGCTTATTTTGTTATTCAATATAAGCCTCATTTAATGCAGTGTGGTATCATGTCAACCAACATTTTGCATTATGTGGATGTGATTTATCATTATTTCGGCTAGTTGTCTAATTAAGTGTTATTCCTGAATATTGTATTTCCTTTTTCTTAGTTTTTATACTATTTACCTGTGAACTACATGTGCACTACATGTGAACTACATGTGAAACACTGGATTTGTTGGAAGTGTTAAAGGAGCAAGGTGCTCATTTCCTGGCTCACAAATTGAGTTTGTCTGACTGTTTATTTGGGTTTACACTTTCACAAGTTTATTGGTGGTGCATCAGAGAAAGCTATTGGTTATCAGAGACCCTGCCGAGGGCAGTTTCCATCGGGGCCTGACCTATCGATGAGATTTTGGAAACCAAATGATGTGAATGGGAATATCGATTATAACCTCAGACGATACCGTAGCTGATGTCTTGTCGGCGCGACCAATAGCGCTGTTGGTTATCATCCCCGAAGACCCGGGTTCAACTGGTGCCGAGGGTGCTCTCCATGGAAACAATAACATAATGTCTTTTTGGAAACGTTACAATGTCATGCACCTCAGACCAGACTTGGCTGGTGTCTCGGTGGTGCAGCGGAGAGACCTGATGGTTATTGGCTCTGAAGACCCGGGTTCAAGTCAGGGGAAGGTGGTCTTCATGGAAACCAAATGAAGTAATAATTTGGGAAACATAACGATGTCATGTGAATTGTGATGTCAATTATAACCTCTGTTATTATTATTTGTTTTGTATTAAACAAACCATTGTTTTATAGACATGTCATAAATATTTTGCGACCTTGCGTGAACCTGAGCGTTTCACGATGCTTTGATAAATTAAGATTGATCGGAGCCATCACGCCCCTTCAGCCTCTCCCGTCTAAGTGGAATGTTAATAGCCAACTGTTTAAGCTAGGCTGGATTAAGATTTAGTTGTAGACGAGTCTGATGCTGCTATACTGTATGACTGTAGGCTACTCCAGCCGCCCACTCAAGCTGCCTATCCATCAACAGTAACTGTCACCTGCATAACTTAGCTATTTACCACACTGACAGTGAATATTCATGTATCTTATGTCCCTCAAATCACATTTTTATTGATTTGTCTTCATCACTTGAATGTTCAGGTATTAATAAAGTACAGCAGACATAAAAAACAAACTTATTATTGAAGACTTCAAGCTTTTTAAATGTAGGCAAGCCATAAGTGAAGTCTTAAAGCATAAGTCATCTTTTCCATTTTTTGTACCATAATCGAATGATTGATGTTTTGCTTGCGGCCAGTAAAACTTTAAATGGGTACAAATCCCTGGCCATTACAGTGTCTGAGATATTTCCAAGATACATTATGACTGCTGTTATAACATTCTAAACTAATTTTCATTATTATCAAATGTACATTATCCCAGAAGGATGTCAACATTTGGCAGCTCCAACATCTACATGGCCACATAGTTCCACATATGTGTTTCTACATATATATTCCCAGGCTTCCCCTGAAATATTTACCATCAGTTCTTTTTCCCACTTTCCTTTGATGTAGACTAGGGCTGAACAATTAATTGAAATATTATCGAAATCGCAATATGGCCAAGTGCAATATCCAAATTGCAGGAGCTGCAATTTTTTGATAAGGGTCAAATGTGTGAATGTAAATGTATAACACCATTATAAATTAAATACTGTAGTGCTGCAGTATATGTAAGAAAACATTGGTACAGACCCTATAACATAACATATATAACATAACCAGTGATAAAAAAAAAGATGTTTGACTTGTGTGACACATCACAGGATACATTATAAAAGAAACAAATGTCCAGTCCTATTCTTCAGAGACAAGCAAACAAATGTTTTAATAGTTACCACTTTTTTAGGAGAGCCAAGGACCAATCAAAGATGTTGCAGGCAATTACAAAAAAGGAAACAAAAAGGCACTTCACCATCCCAACAGGGAAAAGTGACAACTAAATCAACGGAAAATAACAGCTAACAGAAGAACAGTGTGCAGGTAGATGAGCAGATTGGTGAGCACTGAACAATGGGTGCTTGCTCTTCTTATGGGTGTTGAGGTATGTGCAATCAGCACCTAGGAGGTGAGAACACCGCTGTAACTAATTATTTTCATCATACCTCAAACGATAAGCACATTTTTAAGTATCTAGGCTGCGTTTCCCGATACCGGCATACCTTGAGTTTTCGCGATGTCCGTCACCGATTGGCTACGCGGACGCGCACACAAAACGTTTCCTGCCGCGTAGCCAATCGGTGACGGACATCGCGAAAACTCAAGGTATGCCGGTATCGGGAAACGCAGCCTAGGTCAGTTCAGCAGCAAAAAAAAGGCATTAGAAGGTCCACACAGCCCTCTCTCTTCTAACAGGATCCTTCACGGATCTCCAGGCAGCTCATCTAAACTTGCATGAGATTCCCGACGTGACGCAATCAAGAACATAAGCGCCGCGATGCTGGAAATAATTTAGAGTCGACAGCTTTTTGAAGTGCGATTTGTTTGAATTAGCCGGCTACGCCAGCAGATGTTCAATGGTGTTCATAAAAAGACGACGTTTAAAACAATGAAATCTGAAAAATAAATCGTGCATGTCGTCCTGCGCTGTACTAAATGACAAAACAAATGCCGTAGATCCAGCGCTTGATTAACACTGACAGGCCTTGAGACACACGTGGAGCTTGTTGTCTGCTTTTTGATGCATATCTTCTGCAAAGAGCAGATCAGATGGCGTGTGTGTGTGTGTGTGTGATTTGAATAAATAAGTGCAATAAAGCTACTCATGTTGTATGCCTGCTGGGATTTCTCTTAAATGGCACTAAAAGGTCGAGAAAAATGTCAAGTAAGGCAGGTAGGCGCAAAATTATTAAAAAGGAAAGGAGAAACAAGAGCGAGATTTTTAGAACAATCATAAGGTTATAACAAAAATCATAAGGTTAAGATTTAAAAGTGAACTGACAAATGTTTCATCCCAGACTATGATTATATACAAATTGCTTTTCAAAAAAACGATTTTGATCTTAAAAGTTTTTGTTCTTCCAGCACCCATGTAGCAGCTATTACAATCATTTTTGTGATTAAATATCTCATCTCATTTCCATTCAAATATTAAAAAAGTAAAAATACAAAATGCAAAAGACAAAACTGATTAAATATTGTTCAACTGTTCAACAAAACAACAGCATCAGCTGTAGCATTCGTATTTCCACATTATGCCATGCCGACATTGGAAAAGACGATTCTCCGTTCTGACATCCGTCTGATAATGGATCCCATCGCACTTCCTAGTAAGACCAGGATCGCGCTGTGATTGGCTGGCGACACGCTGCTTACTAAACATAACCATCTCTAACCTAACCCTAAACCTAACCATCTGTAACCTAATATCTAAACTTAACCATCTGTAACCTAATACCTAAACTAACCATCTCTAACCTAACACCTAAACATACCCATCTCTAACCTTGCGTCACCAGCCAATCATAGCGTGATTCTGGGCAGCATGGGCGGGTCTGGACCATGAGGTCACTCACCAGCTCTGCTCCGCCCTAACGCTGGGCCACATGTGGCGACACCTGTGCCCCGTGGTGTTGTCCCGCCCCTGGAAGGTGTCCAGGTGGCTGATGATCGGATAGGGCGTCATGACGACGAAGGCCAACACCCACGTGGCAGCGATGACCCGGTAGGCGTGGGAGCGCGTCTGCCACACCCGCGACTTCAGCGGGTTGCATATGGCGCTGTAGCGCTCGATCGCTATGGCGACCAGACTGAACGTGGAGATGCTCACGGAGATGCCTGTGTGAGACGGGAAAACACGGCGAGTCGTCTATTATTGGATGTCTCGAATTTGAAGCAAGGGATTGTGAATATTTGCAATGCAGATATTTGCTCCTCAGGCCAGAGGAGCAAAACAAGACCAGGCGTAGGTTGCATGTAAACCTAATATCTCATAACTCCATTGAGAGCATAACGTGAGGAGGAAGAGGAGGAAGACGCGCACAGAACGTCTCTGTGAGATATGAATGTGAGGCGGGGAGCGGAGAAGCAGATGTATATCTGGGTCTTGCGGTGGAGGAAATCATATTGGCCCAAGCCGCCCACGTGATCCAACATCTCGATGCTGACAAGCACAAGACAGGGGAAATTACTCTTTACTTTTCTAATCCCCATCCTCTCTACTACACAAGAATACAAACATGCAGGGCGTGTGTGTGTGAGAGAGAGAGAGAGAGAGAGAGAGAGAGAGAGAGAGCCTGAGAGACAAAAGAGAGAGACTAAACGTAATGGTTCAGTGTTGAAATATGTGTGTGTGTGTGTGTGTGTGTGTGTAGGAGGCTAAACATAATGGTTCAATGTTGAAATATGTGTGTGTGTGTGTGTGTGTGTGTGTGTGTGTAGGAGGCAAAACGTAATGGTTCAATGTTGAAATACGTGTGTGTGTGTGTGTGTGTGTAGGGAGCCAAACATAATGGTTCAGTGTTTGATTGAGTGTTTGATTTGTATGCGTGCATGTTTTTTTTTTTCAGAGATAGAGAAAGAGTGAGTGAGAGAGAGAGAGAAGGAGAGAGAGAGAGAGAGAGATGGATAGAGGTAGGCAAATAAAGAGACATCGAGAGAGAGAGCGCGAGAGAGAGAGAGAGAGTGTGGATAACAGAGGATAAGAGACAAACAAACAAGGAATCGATGATGCACTATGCCGCTGAACTCCTCCAGGGGCCGCCGGAGAGCGTAGCTGAGAGCCCAATGATCCAGTGAGCCTCATCAACAGAGCATCCCAACGTTCGCCGTGCAACCTGGGGCTCAGTCGCCCCTAATCCGCCCATCTCACCTGCTATCCACAGAAGGCTCTGCTTTCGATAACCCACTGCTTCCCTCCCTCTCTGTTCGCTCTGGTCCTGCGGCAACCGTCTTACAGTACCTGTGTGTTGTTTCCCTATCTGCAGCTCCCCTCCATACATTTTATATGAACCACTCTGCTGTTATTCTGCCAGGCCTAATGTATTCCCCCTCCTTCTCTCTTTTGGAGGCACTCTATGTTTCGCATTGCGATCATGCGCCGGCACCTATTCGGCCAGGGCGTACTTTTCTATTTTCTTTTCTAGGGTTTTTTTACACATGGTCATCAAAACATGTGTTCGTGCCGATGTCTGTTATGTTACTCGTAGCATAACGGTTCCACTGCGTGGTCCGTGTTCTCCGTCCTGCTGGTACTCCTTCCTTCACCTTCAACCTCACCTCTTTAACCCCTTAATACCGTCCTCACCACTCACACCCCCTCCCCCTCCGCTCCCCTTCTCCTCCTCCTCCCCAGCCCTCACTAGCCAGCACCTCTACACCACCAAGGACGCTACTGAATTGAGTTTTACTTCAACCGTTTTGCTTGCTTGTTATACTAGTATTTTTGTCTGTCCATTACGGCACCCATTGCACTCCTAACCATTCCTGGAAGGAGGGACCCCTCTTTCTGCGTTCCTTCACAAGGTTTCTTCCTTCTTCCTTGATAATTTAAGCGTTTTTCCTTGCTCTTCAGAGAGCTAGGGTTATAAAGTTAGTGGGGATGGGGGGGAAAAAAACAATCACAATTAAACTTCTAATTAATTCTATCATCAGGTTGACTCAAAAATCAAATCGCAATACATTTCAAATTGGAGCTCCAAAAATCTTGCATCGTATCGCGAGGTCCCTGCCGATTCCCACCCTTAACAGTTAGGTGTCATAACATGTGGCCCGAGAAAACCCTTTGGGACGATAACTGTGATTAAGGGGCGACACAAATAATCAAATGGACTTGATTTGACTCACCCATGAGGTAGGCCACTATCTTGCACATGGCGGCGCCGAAGATGAAATCCTGCAGGATGCTGGGGATGAGGCTGAAGGGCATGCAGAAGATGGCCATCATCAGGTCGCTGAGCGCCAGTGATAGCAGGAAGGTGTTGGTGACGGTGCGCATGCGCTTGTTCACCGCCAGCACCACGATGATCAGCAGGTTGCCGAAGACGCTCAGCAGGAAGATGAGCGCGTAGAGCAAGATGCGCAGGGTGTGGTCCTCTGCT
>OMKN01065590.1:0-10381 GCA_900302345.1 Melanonus zugmayeri
TGGGACAGTATTCAATGGATATTTTACCATCAATATGTGCGGCTCGCACAAAATGATATTTAATATCAACATGTTTGCTCCGTTGCCTACATACTGGATTTTTGGACAGAGCAATCGTCCCCTGATTGTCTTCGAATATTCTCACTGGTGTGTGCTGCCTATCCTTATTCATCCCTTGGAGTAATTGAACAAGATATAGGCTCTCTTGGGCAGTGGCTGCTAGAGCCATGTACTCCGCCTCGCATGTTGACAAAGCCACTGTTGGTTGTTTCCTAGTCTTCCAGGATACAACTGGACCCTCTTTGACCAAGCTAAAACAGTACCCAGTAGTACTCCTCCTGTCATTTTGGTCTGACGCCCAATCGGCATCACTATAGCCCTCTAGTTTAAGGTCTTTGTCACTTCTTTTGTAACATAGCTCATATTCAATTGTGCCCTTCAAGTAACGTAGCACCTGTTTAGCTGTTACCCAGTGTTGTTGTTTTGGCTGTGCTAAGTGTTGTGACAACTTGCTGACCACCCAGCTTAGGTCTGGTCTAGTAGAGGTCATTATGTAGATCAGACTGCCAACTATCTCTCTGTAACCTGTGGCATCTACAACCTCACCCTCCTCATCAAAATTTAGCTTTTGCTCACAGGGGGTTGACCTCGGTTTACAGTCGGACATGCCAAACCTCTGTAGCACCTTTGCAATGTGTTTTGCCTGACTCATCTTGATTTCTCCCTTTTTCTGTGTGAAATCAATACCCAAGAAATGATTAAGCTCCCCTAGATCCTTCATTTTGAACTTCATTTTCAACATTTCCTTTACCTCACTGATCAAGTCGTTGTTGTTGGCTGCAATTATTAAATCGTCCACCCAAATAATCAGGATCACCTTCTCATTTTCAGATTGTTTATCATATACACAATTGTCGGCCGCATTCTGGATAAATTTGTTTTCTACTAGGTGATCATGTAGGAGTTTATTCCAGTTGCGCCCTGATTGCTTCAGGCCATACAACGACTTGTTCAGCTTACAAACCAAACGACTATCAGTGTTGGACTCAACTATGAATCCCTCCGGCTGTTCTATATACACCTCACAGTCCATCGGGGCATGTAGGTACGCCGTTTTCACGTCCATCTGATGGAGCACTAGGTCGTCTTGTGCCGCCATCTGCATCAGAATTCTCACTGACGTCATGTTAGCAGTTGGGGAGAATGTCTCGTTATAATCTATCCCCTCTATCTGGCTATAGCCCTTAGCTACATATCTAGCTTTGTATGTTTCAGATTCATCCTGGCTCTCTTTAATCGTAAAGACCCAGCGACCTCCCACAACAGTTTTCCCTTTAGGAAGTGTGGTCAATGTGAATGTTTCGTTCTCTTTTAAAGAGTTAATCTCTTCTTCCATTGCGTTAGCCCACTTCTGAGACTTATTAGAGCTCATGGCCTCCTTGAATGTGTTTGGTACCCCAAATACAGTTCTATAGAAATAATCCACATCTTGCTCGTCAGTACATTCTGCTTTACACTGGTATTCTTCAAGATATTTTGGGGTCTTCCTCTCTCTAGTTGGGTAGCGGTTTCTGCCCTCACTATCCCCCGGGTTATTAGAAAGTGTACCACTTTCACCTCCTGTACCTGTAATCTGGGGCTGCTCACCAGTCCTAACTGGTACTACATCAGGCTCGTATGAGTCTATATCCTCATAGCTGTCTCCATCGTTGTGTGGACCTGTTTGTGTCTGGCAGTCTCTGTTGCTCTTCTGTATGAACTTAACTAATCTATGCTTTGACACTTTTCCTGTTTTTGGATAATAGACATTGTATGCAGGGCTGTACTTATCATATCCTATGAAAATGCCCTTCTCGCACCTTGGATCCAGTTTCTTTTTGTCTTGTCTATAGGCATAGCACTCAGTGCCAAAAACCATCATATGGGAAATATTTGGTGTTTTCCCTGTGAAAGCACTGTATGGGGTTTGCTTTAATCGCTTACAATAGCACCTGTTGCGTATCTGTGCAGCTGTCTGCACCGCAAACCTCCATAGCTGTTTTGGCATCTTACTTTCTAGCAGCATACATCGTGCCATGTAAAATAATGTTCTCCAATTTCGTTCTGCCGTGCCGTTCTGATGCGGCAAATAGGGGGCACTAATTTGGTGACTAATTTTATTTTCTCTCAGCAGATCTTGGAAACATCCTCCAGTGAACTCGGTACCATTGTCAGACCTAATGGTTTTCACCTGCCCAAAAAAGGCAGTGTCAGCTGCCTTAGCTGTATCACTCTTTGACCTCATGATATATGTCCATGTCATACTGCTATAGTCATCTGTGAAAGCTATGGTGTATTTATACCCATCTTTATCAGTAGGCTCGATCGGGCCGCACAGATCTGTGTGGACTAGTTCAAGTATTCCTTTAGCTTTGCTATCAGCCTGTCTATTTCTAGACTCCACAAATGTTCCTTGTGTACACATTTCACAGTTTAAGTTAGATTTGTCATCTTTCCCCTTAATCTTCATTCCTTCAACTACACCTTCTAGTCTTGAAACATCATCTAAGTTACAATGACCTAGGATTCTGTGCCATGTTTCAATATCATGACATCCTTTGTATCCGTCAACATTATCATCAGTATTATTAGCTGTAGACAAATAATACAGTTTCCCAAATACTTCAATACTTAAACTTCCCCTCGTTTTTATACCCCATCCAATTTTTACCTTCCTTGAAGTGGATTTGTGCTCTGTTGCTTGAGGTTGCTTTAACGGAAAAAATGTCTTGAGGAAATGTCGGGATATACAGGGCCCTCTTTAGTCGTGCTGTCACCTTTCTTCCTTCGCTGTCAATTAAGGTGACTTCAGCTTCTCCTCTGGTCTTGGCAACTCCGGTAGCCTTTGTCCCCTCTGCAAGTTCAATCACGTGACTCTTGGGCTTAAAGTCTTTATCGACAATTTTTTACTTTGCAAAGTCATTTATCATGTGTGATGTTGCACCACAGTCGACCATCAAACCTCTGTTGTTGACAGTCCGCCTCACTGGCCCAGTGTCCTCTTTCATCTTGAAGCAATATGACCTGCCTTCCCGGTCATCAGCGTCCGCCTCTATTTCTCGGTGGGTGCTGTCTGTCTCTCGGTGCACTCCCCAGCGTCCGTCCTGGTCCCCCGCTGCACCCTGCTCTGCTCCGGTCACTCCCGCGATGGCATCTCGCTGCTTCCCCCGGCCTGGCGCGTCTCTCCTGCGTTCCGCTCTTCTTGCTTCAGGCATGCTCATACATGTTCGAGACATATGCCCTTTTTTGTGGCATCTGAAGCACTCAATTTGCTCTTTCTCTCTCTACCTTTTCCACGAGAGGTGGTGGCTGCTGCGGCGGCTCTTATCACACTGTCCCCGTCATCACCATTACTCGGCTTGTACCTTTCTGTGTCTTCTGTGTCTGGCACGTTCAGTAGAGTCTCGCTGAGTCCTCTCAACTCCATGTGGGCTAGGAAGCGAGTTTCCCATAACTCGTATCCTCTCTCGTCGCCGTCGAACAAAAGTCTATTAAATCGCTGACTAGACATGGCACTGGGCCCATAACCTGTTGCACTGTTCATATTTATGTCACGGATGTCTAGCTACATACTTGTTAGGTATGTTAATATACTTTTGTAGAGTTAGACTGCAGGAGCAAACATTAGACGTCCACAACGTACTTGGCGGGGCAGGAAGAAGAACTTTATTGCACATGCGCAGAAGTCATACAGTGGCTGACTGGCTGTATATGTGAGACTGTACATTATGTTCAACAATATGTATAACTCAAAGTAATTACACAGCATAATACATACCTACAGGGGTTAGTAATACTACATTTTAGCAGCAAATGAATTTATAAGATCAAAAATAATACATTATTATTATAAATTATTATGAAATATTTACAAAATGAAAAAAGTTTTGTCAATGGTATGACAATGTATTTACACAACTGTTCTATAATCACACTGTATGCTCTGCCCTTGTCCCAGTTGCTACAGGCATCTGGCATACAGGTGTTTCGTCAGCTGGTGCTGGGGGTTTCTCGGCCGGCAGGTCTGCGTCATCATTCCGTCTTGTGTGGTGTTGCGAATTCGGCGTGAATTCCCCGTTCCAGCTGGATTCAGACCTGGTCTACCGGCACTTGACTGAACTGTGACTTGTACCCAGCGATGACATCATCCTTTGACGGTGTCACGTACTGGGAAGAGAGAGGCTCTGGGATGGGAATCTTCTTCACTTCCTCCACGTAGTTTGTTGTTAGGGAACACGTGCTCGAAGAGGAGATCCATCAGTTTGTTGATGTAACCGGAAAAACATTATTTCACCAGTATTACTAAACTGTAAATATGTAATGTTTATAATGAGAAATAAATACAAGTTGTAATGGCTCCGTTTTCACTGGTTTGGCAGTGCAGTTGCCCTTTTTTGCTTTGGGGTATGAAAGCTTGTAGATGGGCTGTCCGGCAGATGTTGTGAGTGGCGAGCATTTTCATTGAAGTGCATTGCTGCGAGGTACGACCTGAAAACAAATATATTAATTATACTTGAATCCAATTGTATACAAGGATCTGCCTCTCTGTTATTTATGTAGGCTAATCTATGGAAATATATGAAAAATGTTAGTTAGCATTTAGGACATGAATAGATTTCAGTGTCATAAATTAATTTATAAAATCCTTCCTATCCTTCCCAGTGCACTGTCAGACCTGCACAGCCTTCCAAGAAATGCAATGGAAGTTTGTGAGCCAATCTCTCTTGTAGAGGTCCTCTGTGAAGCCTGTGATGTACTCTGAAACAAAGAAAAAATAACGTGTGGACCGAATAAACTATGAATTACTGGGGTGGTGGATATTGATCGAGAAGACAGTAACATAACATAGATTAATCACTGGCGTGGCAGGAATTAATCCACAAGACAACACAACATGTAACGTTAGTTAGCCTATATCGTAGATAAGACACAGTAGTGGATAACTTAGCAGCCAGCTACCAGGCGACATGTGTCGAGGTTACACTGGGCTGTTTACCAACGGTGATAACTTAGGCCTAACGCTATCTGATTACTCTGCCTCTTCAATAAAACATTAAATATTTACATGCAATATTTATTATACTTACGCGCTGCGGGTTTGATGTGGGGCCAATAAAGTGGGAATCGCCTATCCTTCAGCACTGCTTCGTGGCAAATCCAGCACTGTGTTGTGCCTGGTTGAGGAAGCAGTCGGTGGTAAAATGCGCCTCTGATTTATGCTAATGGGGTAAAAATACATTTCAACACTCGTTTTGTATGTTAGAATCTTTGGGCAAGGTGTGCAACTTACTGAGCTACTTGTGTGAAATGGGGAAAAATGTGTTTGTAATTTGATTTGCAGGCCTACTAATGTATACCAGTGGCGGTGATGAGCTGAGATCAGCATCAATATAAATGCAGTCAATCTGCAGTCAACCATTTATTTCAAATATTTTTTTTTTAGATCATTGAAAATCAAACCAGGTTTGGAGCGCTATTTCTAAATCGCTCTGTCTCATGTGACCAGCTGATGTCAAGTGAAACGCCAATGCTAACGCCCCACAACTCATTTCAACGCAATTTTCACACACACACGCACACACACACACACACACACACAAGGTGGGGTCTGGGAGGACTATATTGTTCACACAAGGACTATATTGTTCACTATGTTGCTCCACATTCCAAATGTGGAATGGTGTTGAAATATCCTGTAGAGTTTGGTAATCAAGTGCTAAACCTCTTCATGACATTTTAAAGCTCAGCTCCTCTGAGGCCCTCATCTCCTCAGGAACAACCTGCTCCATTTAACAAACTGCATGCTACACTACTAGAGAGCAGCATGTGTGTGAGTGTGTGTGCATGCTGTACATGAATTAATGCACGCACGCTTGTGTGTGTGTGTGTGTGTGAAAACATATGTAAACATATTGAAAAGCTCAATGTATTGTGTTGTGTGTGAGTTGTCAAGTTTCAATAAAGGGTGCATATTATGCTCATATACGGGCACATACAAATTGTGTGTGTCGGCATGTGTGTTTATTATGTCATTGTGTATTTGAATATTTGTCATATGCTGTATATCGGTGTGCATTTGTGTGTGTGACTGATCTCTTGAACTGATCTCCTCAACCTCATATGTCTGCGTGCTATAAATACTGTGGTAAATGGAGTGGATGGCATGGAAGTTTCACATGACACATTCACATGAAATGTATGTGTGTGGGTGTGTGTGTGTGTTTTTCTCAATGTGTGTGATGGTGAAAAAATTAATAGTGTATGTAGTGTGTGTAGTGTGTGTGCAGAGTATGCATGCATGTACGAGATAGAAAGAGGCATGAGTGGCAAGCAAGAGTGAAGTACAGTGTATATATATATATATATATATATTTTCTTTTTTTTTTTAACCCTGACTATATCTTTGCGTGTTTTTGTATTCATGACTCTGTGTGAATCTGTGTGTGTGTGTGTGTGTGTAATGTGTGTGTGCTGCCAGGGTCTCCTCTGGAGAGCGCAGCACAGTGGCTGGGAGTTAAATCCTCCTTGTCTTGTGGCTCTCTGGCTGAAGCCAGAGCTGGCAAGAGGAGACGCTGTGAGCAGCTGCAGTGAGCCCTCCTCCCGCTCTCCTCACCCGACTGTCTTCACCCAGAGTATGATTGAAGCGCAGACACTTAGCCAGGGCCACACGATCTCTGGGTGATGAGAAAGAAAATCTCCGACACAAACCGCCCGGCGTGGGCACTTACTGCTGAACAGTAACACACTGGCAGCACCACCAGCGTATAGATGCTACATAGAAAGGGCTGTTTCCCCCAAAGCGTGACAGCGCCAGCCTTACACTGCTGCTCTCATTTGTCTACTTTCTCTCATCCCTCGTTTCTCATTTCTAATTTAAAAACCGTGCTTAGCTGTACTGCTACAGTTCACAGTGAGAAAAACATTTTCTCATGATTTAAAAACAATATTTTTATGTGCTTAAAATAATAGTGAATATTAGATGGTGCTGGACTGTTCAGTGGGCTTGTCACATAAATACTAATCCCCAACACCACATCTGGGCTGAAGGAGATTCATTATTAATGCTAACCTCACTCAACACCACTGTGGCTACTGCCAAAGTACAGTTAGGAAATTACCCTGGGAATGATTATTAAATATTACAGTTATCTGTGAGCAGACGCCATGTCTTCAAAAGGGCTGTGATGAAAAGTCAGAGCTTTCAGAAGAGGTTAAAATAAGACCATGAGGATAATGCTGAAGGAAAGTCTGAACTCTGATATTTTACTGCGGTCAAATTATTGCATTTGAGCGCCTAGTGGATATGAAAAAAAACCTAAATATGCATGATCACTGTATGTCAAGGCATACATCTCCTGTGACTCAATGCATGAAATAACTGGGCAGGCTTAGCTGGTCAAGGCCTGCCTATATTCCACCAGGCCAGGCTGTGTTTACTAAGTGACAGCTAAGTGACAGCTAAGCTTTACTTACTAGATCATGTTTTGAAGCTTGGTTTTGAGGGTGGCTCCTTTGTAACTCATTTAATTCCAGCTGATTCTGCTATTACTGTGATCGGTGTAGTACCGCCACAGACGGTGTATTATTATTATTATTATATTATGCATACTCTTTATTTTATAATTTTTTTGTCTTAAAATGACCACGTGACCATTAAAACCGAACAGCAGGAGGAAGTCAAAGGTGACCTCAGTGAGAGTGTCTTCCGATGTCTTCCCCGTCTCGGTGTCTGGCACTCCTAGCATCCCCGGCAACAGCCCTTTGACAGCTTTGAGGGCTGGCGTGTTTGCGGTGCAATACATCAGAGGCGGGCCACGCGACCGCACGGTAATTTGCACACTCACACTAGCATACATATAGATATGAGAGGGAGAAAGAGAAGAGGGGACATTTTCCACGTAATTATCTTTTCACGCTTGGTGCTTTCATGCGTACACACTTCCGATCCAGGCTTGTAGCATTTAATGCATGTCAGGGGCCGTGGCTGTTCGTGTTCAGGGTTTGTGTGTGTGCACATATGTGTGTGTGTGTGTGTGTGTGTTTGATGGGGTGAATACAATAGAGCAAGAGAGAAAGCAAAATGGTAGAGGGTATTTTGTTGTTTTGTGCAAATGTAAATGCATTGGAATGCATGGAAAAATAGAAAATGTAACTGACGTGAGACCGGTCTCCCTACACATGCATACGCTCAAGTCATGCACATCTTATGTGAACAGGACTGCTTGCTTCCTTTAGTATCCCTCACCTGATCTCACCTGTCACAACCCACCTGGGGGGCGGGGGGGGAACTCTGACCTTTTGAAGCTGCCCTGTGGGTCAGTCTGATCTTGGACGCACCACTGCCCCCTCCCTCAACATTGGCATCGCAAAAACACACCCTTCCCCATTCGACTGCCATGCACACATATCAGGCGATTTCCCACAATGCATTATTGGTGCGGTTTGTAAGCACAGCAAGGTTTAGAGATAACAGATCACATTACTTTAGAAACTTTAAATTCTGATTTATTTATTTATTTAGAAATGAATTTGCATAGGAGACAACAGGGGTCATGGGCAGGATTCAGAACAAACATTGACAAGATGGCGTATGTCTCCACAAAACAAAGGGGAAAAATAGATATATAGATATATGTCAACTCTCAATGTGTCTGCCCCCTCCCCCCCCAAAAAACCCCCAAAATAAACCATATGAATACATGAATACGTGAATACATGTGAAAGCAATTCCCGGAAAATCAGCATTTGATTATTCCTTCAGGGCACGCGAAAGAAACGTTTTTGCACCTCGGCTGTCACCAGATAATCCTGAGTGGGTCTGTGCTAGGAGCGGGAGGACGAGCAGGACCGCGGTATTAACTGGGTTAAGGACCGGGAGAGTTACCTGGACCGGGGTTAAGGACCGGGAGAGTTACCTGGACCGGGGTTAAGGACCGGGAGAGTTACCTGGACCGGGGTTAATGTGGTATATAAAGGCAAAATCAAAAGTATCCAAAAATGGCCAAAATAGCCTTAGGGCCCGAAGAGTTAAGGACCGGGAGAGTTACCTGGACCAGGGTTAAGAACCGGGAGAGTTACCTGGACCGGGGTTAAGGACCGGGAGAGTTATCTGGACCGGGCTGCTGCCAGCGCCCCTCACTCAGTCAGGTGCACATTTGGCAACCATAACACAGCCAGTCTGAGCTCCATGTGAGAAACAGGGCAAGAGAGGCAGAGAGAGAGCAAGAGCGAGAGAAAGTGTATGTGACAGAGAGAGCAAGTGAGAGGGGGAGAGAGAGAGAGAGAGAGAGAAGGTGTGAGAGTCTGATAATGACCAGCCTTTTCAGAGATTAAACATTCAAAGTGACTCGGTTCGGAGTCCGAGCGACGACTGAAGTAATGATGGGGAGCGAGGTTTCAAACCAGTCGGTTAATCCCCGGCTTCTCCTTCTCCTCTCTCTCTCTCTTTATTTCCCCCACCTGTTATTTAATAGGTCACTGGTTCAGAGGCACACATGAGGCACATTGCGGATGCAGTGACACAGAGACAAAGAGACAGCTTCCCATAACCACCTGTGAGGCTGAGGTAACCATCACCACCAGACCGCCCTGCTCTGCTCCCACCAGATGCTGCACATCGGGTACCATGGAAAACAACAACATGACCCCGAAGCATGAGCCACAACCTGTTGTATACGTAAAGTATTAGGTTGCTGGTTCAATCCCCGGCTCCTCCTAGCCAAGTGTCGAGGTATCCCTGAGCAAGACACCTAACCCCTAACTGCTCCCAACGAGCTGTTGCCTTGCATGGTTGACACCGCCGTCAGTGTATGAATGTGTGTGTGAATGGGTGAATGTGAGGCACTAATTGTAAAGCACTTTGAGTGGCTGCTGGTTAGAAAAGCATTCTATAAATGCAGTCTGTGTGTGTGTGTGTGTGTGTGTGTGTGTGTATATCAATAATAGTAGGCATAGTGCGAAGGTCGACTCCATTGTATGGGCTTTGGATCTTGTGATTGGCGACACTAGAGCGACAACATAAACAAATATCGTGTAGTTGAGGCAACTGTACTCTTCTTCTTCTTCTCTTCTACTCTTCTTCTTCTTCTAGGTGCATACCGCCACCTACTGTATGGGAGTGTGTAAACGCAGGTGTACTCGGGTACAGAACAACATTACTAATGTGAACACTGAGCGGCGGGGGAGTGGAGAGGGGGCAATCGTACTTGGGCTACACCCCACCTCACAAAAAACACCCCCATATACACACACACACACACCTCGTCTTATAGCTGGTCTCTCTGCACACGATGTTCAATGAGCAGCTCATGTAGTTGACTTCCTGCTCACCGACACTGAGGGA